>JARQOC010000008.1:157876320-158023483 GCA_033576535.1 Allobates femoralis
ACCATGGCATACAAAGCGATACACAACCTGTCCCCACCATACATCTCTGACCTGGTCTCCCGATACCTACCCTCACGCAACCTCCGTTCCTCCCAAGAACGCCTCCTCCTCTGCTCCCCCCTCATCTCCTCGCACAACCGCGTTCAGGACTTCTCCCGGGCTTCTGCCTTACTCTGGAACTCCCTGCCCCAACACTTCAGACACTCTCCTACCCTGAGAAGCTTCAAGTGTCACCTGAAGAATCACCTATTCCGTCAAGCCTATAACCTGCCATGAGACCCAGGCGACCGCCCCATAACTGACACTACCCCAGCCTTCTGTATCCCCACCCGCCCCTCGTAGACTGTGAGCCCTTGTGGACAGGGTCCCCTCCCCTCCTGTACCTATATGTCCTGATTGTCTAGAGTTATTGTAATTGTGCTTGTCTCCCCTATCCTCATGTAAAGCGCCATGGAACCTAATGGCGCGATATAAATAAATAATATCAACTTTTTATTCTTTCATGAGTTATTTCATGTTAAAACCAAGCACACCATTGTTTTTCTGATGAAATTCTCAATAAGAATGATGACCCATGCTTGTCCTCCAGTCACTTGCCAGCAATGGCACGCACATACCATCACGTACTCAGACCACCCTTCATTTGCTGGACTGCTGTTTTATGCTACATTTTCTCTAAGCAGCCGCCGCCTCATTCATCTATTGTTTTCTGGACTCTTCAAAGGTTAAATGATGGCAAGCACCCTGACATCATCGAAATAAAATGGTTGTGTGTGGTGAGACGCCATGTTATTAGCCACATTGTATTTTAAAATTCTTTTTTCTATTTTAATAGGAGGTCACGCTCCAGATCCAGAAGCCCCCATCATCGACACTAACTGTGCGAGGTTTCTTAGTGACTCTGCCCTTGTATTATACGTCCTACCTTATAAATATAGCTTTCACCCAAGTGACTGTACATTCCATATACTGGACTAAGCAGAGTCCGAGAAGATGTCGCCTCCATATACTACAAACCACTAAACCTTGCCCTATGGTTTACCAGTACCAAGTCAGTGACCGGTTACCTACAAGCCGTACATCTTGTAGATGAGAAGTTGACGCTTCTTGCTTGGCCTGGTGTTGGAGATTTGGGCTGAAATCACACGTGCAGTTTTGGATGCAGCTTTTTGATGCAAAGACATTAATGGAGAGAATAGCAAATATAGAAGGACTCATCCACCCTCCAGTCTGGTTCAGGTGAATCTTGAAGGTTCCCGGCTTATGGAGACCTGTCGGAGCGCCACGTTTTCTTCTGCAGCTTTTAAGCCGTAGATGAAGCCAATTATTAGTCGCGATCACCTACAAGATGGAGTCAGTCAGTTTGTAGTAGATCTGTCAGTGACAGGGTATTTTTTGACATTTCACAAGGCTCCAGAAGATGATTGTGGTAAGATATTCACACTAGTGCTTTTGTATTGCTCCTTTTTTGCTGCTAAAAGTGCCATTTTGGGGTATTTGACTTCTATCTGTCTCTCCAGTTTTTTTTTATACTACCTCTGGCAAAACTCACCCTTTAGTTTTCATCGGTGCCATGTTTGTTCCTGGTGCCTTCTGTTATTATGATGTGTCTGCCTCTACAGACCCAGGACCGTGGCACAATTTATCAATCAGTTGTGTTTTGTGTAGGAAGAAAAAAAGATACTGATATGTCATTTTTAATTAAAGTCTTATATGCAAACAAGTAAAATGTATGCAAGATAGATGAATTCTGTACTAGAAGTCCAAGATCGCTGTGTGCAGATGGTAAGTGTGTGCTTTTTGTATTTTTTTTTATACTTTGTTTCCCCTTCAATATGACAATCTCACATTTCTAGGATCGGTAAAGTCTTCCAGGACATCTGTGTAATATGTGATCTGTCATCAGACTTCACAATATAAACTGCATCCATTTTTAGATAGATGTTTGACCTAATGAGACTGGAGTACTTGTTTGGAAAATCCATGTCAGGATATGTGTATGTGTATATGTACAATATATATATATTAGGTTTTTTTTATATATATTTTTCTGATATTAAAATACAATATCCCAAATATAGTTGTACACCAGTTTTATCAGGTCTAAAACGGTACATGGTACATAATAATGTAGTGTGGGAACCTGGTGACAGATTATGAAATATATATATCCTTTTTTATTTCTCTATCGCTTCATTGGGGGACACCTGATACTATGACAACAGCATGCACCCATGGTATCCTGTGTCCCCCAATGAAGGCAGAGAGAAAGAGATTGTACGGTGAGTACATAAAAATCCTCTTTCTTTAAAAAAAAAAAAAAACTTTCCATGAAATATCTGCCTGCTTTGTTAGGTGGCAATAGCCCATCTCTAATTGGAAGATATAAAATTCCTGCCACTTATTTTTTTTGTCTGTTATTGCTTTGTTGGCATTATTGATCTATGTCTGATTTGTCCAGGCTATAATTGGGCAAAGTTTTTCTTCAGTTTCACAAATAACGAAATCCCTATAATGCAGTTGTGTGATGAGCTATGTAATGCACCTTTCACATCAGCGTTATTTAAAATTCGCGGCAGGACCGGCAGGTTTGCCGCATCTGCCAGTGTAACGGCTCACTTCCAGAAAACCCCATTGATTCCCTATGGGACTTGCGGTCAGGTGCGGCTAGTGCTGGATCCGGCAAAACCACACTTGCCGCACCTGATCAAGTCCCATAGGAAATGAATAGGGTTAGCCGCAAGTGAGCCGTTACACAGCAGATGTGGCAAACCTGCCGGATCCGCCACGAATTTTAAATAACGCTGATGTGTAAGCAGCTTTAGTCATGTATTATTTACCAGCTGTTTTTCCACTGGAGGTTAAATATTGTACAATATTACGTTGGTTCCTGTATAGCATTTATTTTATTGTTCATGTAAATAAATTTATTTTTGCTTTTAAAGCACAAGATTCTGTGTGATTGACTTTTTGTAGACATGGCCCATACATAGTCTGGTCATTTTTGCAGTAACATATGAATGTGAAACCTGAACAATGAAGAAGACAAGAAGAATCAACGCCTTCGTAATGTGGAGCTGGAGAAGGATGTTATCAATACCATGGATGGCAAGAAGAACAAACAAATCAGGCCAGACATGTCACTGGAAGCAAGGATCACCAAGATACGACTTGTCTACACATCATACAGAGAGAGCAATCACTGGAGAAGGACATCATGGTCGGAAGAATAGAAGGAATGAGCGTAAAGGCCCAGTTACACACACAGATAATTGTGCAGACATTGTTGGCAGATCTCTGGTTGCAGTGAAATCATGGACACATTGTTCCATTTTGTGGGTGTATACAAATGTAACAATGTGTCCATGATTTCACTGCAACCAGAGATCTGTGACCAATATCTGCACAATTATCTGCAACCTGATGTCTTGATACTGTCAAGATAAAAGGTGGAGAAGACCCCGCTGGACCTACCATGGCTGCACAAGGTCTATCTTCCTAGAGAGTGTTCATCCATCAAGTCACCATGGCTCCAGCCAATAAATAATACCATATACAGTAATGCAATGGCTTCTATCCTGTGCAGATCTACAGATTGCAACATGCCCGGACAGACTATTTGGCAATTTCAGCAGAGTAAAACGTCTGCATGTGCACATGAATGCCAGGACTAGGGTTGGTTCAACTCCCATCCAGCAACCACATATTACTAATGTGGCCATTGGAAAAGGTTCTGTAAATCAACTCGCGCCAATTCTAGCCAGGACCATCGTTTCCCAGCAGACCCTAGCCTCCACTCACTTGCCTATCTCCCACAGTGCATCATGAAGCTTTCTTTCTCCCTTAAGAGACACACTTTATAGTCCAAAAGTAAATCTGGTTGGTTAGACAAGGCTACCCTCTTCATTGTGTCATAGTCTATTTCCAATTCTTAGAGCTGTCTGTACATTTGATGGGGCTTTATTACTGTCACAAGTAGTGACACCTTTCTGTTACGGTTTCAAGACATTTTGCAGAAATCAATAGTACAGGTAAATGTAAGAAACTTTGTAATATATATGGACAATCCCCTTCCCTCTGAAAAAACCAAAAACTTTCAAATCCATTGTTGGCCAATGTAAGGGGGAGGTAACACAGACACACATTGTGCTACTGCTCTATGGTAAGTGGTTATCTAGAGTTGGATTCACAGCTACACTGCTTAGTACTGCTGCAGAATGCCCTCCATGCTTTTTCTGAGGACATGTTGCATAGAGATAGGGAAGCTGAAATCTTTCCTGTTGTGTACTATAGTTTATATCCACTAGCTACGAGACAATTAAAAATTGGCGATAGAACCTGCAAAGTGGGGAAAAATGCTGAACACACGTCCTATAGTGGTCTGTCTTATTCCTTATGTTTACACACAACAGCTTATTCTGAAAAGTTACCCAACATTAAATGTATGCTATAACCTAAGCAATGCGTCTATCTTTAACTACATATATATAGTTTAGGGTATTCCTCATCCCTCCCAAGATGCAATTTTAGCTATAACATTATGCCACTATGAGGGCATACACAAGATTATCCACTTATGTTAATTGAAACAGGTGTTTCTCTTTCGCCTCATTGGGGGACACAGAACCGTGGGTGTTATGCTGCTGTCCACTAGGAGGTGACACTAGGCAAGACCTGCAAAAGATACAGTGGCTCCTCCTCTGCAGCATACACCCCTCTGGCTGGCCTTGCCTCACCAGTTTTTGCTTAGTGTCGTTAGTGTCGGTCTGTGTCCTTCAGTGAAGCTGCACTGTCTGTGAGGAGCCCCTTTACCTCAGGCAGTCTTTCCGGAGGTGCTTTGTGCTTTAATAGCCGCCACTGTTAGTGGGGAGGAGGGGCGGCTCCTACCAGGAAAGGGTGCGCAGGAGATCTCGCGACGAGTGAGAGGCGCCGAAGAAACAGGCCGTCATCCCCCTCCCCCCCCCCTTGATGATGCGGCCGGGTGTGTCTAATCTCACCACAGGGCGGGCAGGCAGGGGGTGAATCTGGGCGGCAACTTAGTACTCTAGGCCAAAGTCGGGACCTACAGTACGAAGCGGCCCCAAAAAACAGTACGGGCCTGTGCAGATGTCCTGAGACACCGCTGGACCTGCTGCTGTGGCCAGTCCCTGCTGCCCGATGGATGTTTAACCTGAGGGCAGCTGGATTTATGGGCACAGAGTGCCGGCCTCGTTGGTCATGGTCCTGAGAAGGAGAGCCCTGTGTCAGACAGGGCTCTGCACTGTACCTGTATGGGGGCCTCGACCCAAAACCCTCATATGGGGTGAGATGGGGAGGGCAGTCAGTCCTGTCTCCAGTGGCCCGTGTGAGACTCGTCGCCATCGGTGTCACTCAGAGCCCCAGTTGAGGGGTCTGGGAAGGATTGCTGGTCAGTCCTGGAATGGCTCAACTTCTACACAGCTTCCTAGGAAGGATGATGTTTAGGTCCGTGATGTATCTCGACTTCGACCCAGCTCCCCAACTGTAGAGTCTGAGGAAGGTGTGTTCCGGGGTCCATGAGGTATCTCGACTTCAACCCAGCTCCCCAACTGTGGGTGGCTGAGGAAGGAGGGTGGTGGCTTATCTTGACTCTTCAGAGAAAAAGTAAACTTGAGAAAAATCTATTAAAAATCGCTAGAAAAAAAATTAACAAAAAGTGTGTGTGCCTCTGCAGATATTTACTTAAACTAAAGGCTTTATTACCCTGTGATCAATATTATAGGACTAAAAACCAATGTGCATGGCAGTCTGACTCACCCCTTGCTGTGATTGACACCTCACTGTCAATGCACAATCTCTATAGAGTCTGGTGTGGGCGGGGGCGGCTCTCCCAGCTCTGCCATATGATTAAAGCTAAATGCTTTGATTGTGTCAGAACGGCTGCAGCCAGTTATCTATGTGATACACCATTGGATTCAGGGTCTCTTGGCCTACATTATGTTGCTGTCAGATAAGGTAATGAAAACCTGCTGATAGATTCCCTTTAAATTAGCCTAAAATGATCCAGTTTTTTCCTTTTATTAACAGCGTTAGTTATCGTACATGGCAGTCTGCCAGATCACAGATGACTATCCCCCCGAAGAAGCCAGTGGAGTGAAATACGTGTAGGGGCATGTAAGAACCTTTCCTTTCTCCCTGGGAGCTTCTCCTTGTGTGCTTTTAGCACATCACATGTACTATAGCTAACGCTGCTGTTCTTGTGTTGACGAGGGTTGTCTTTTTATATATACTAGAGACACATGATGACTGTTGTATGGAATACTGAAAGTTGCCCCTATGTATCCGAAGGTCGCTGTCGGTGATATTTATGATTAAACTGGGTCCCCCAAAAGCATATGAAACAGTATACTGTTATATAGTATAGATCGTACACAGAATGCAATCTAAGTGTCAGTCAATCTGTGTTAGGGCCTTTTCACACTGGGGTTTTTTGAAAAATGCGTCAGTCGCGGTAGAAAAACGCATCTGCCGCATTTTCCGCCTAACGGACGCACTTGCTGCGAGCCCCATGCATTGTGTATGGGGCATGCGGTAAGTGTGCGGCAAGTGCGGTTGCGGCCACAAAATAAAACCCACCGCTGACCGCGCTTTTTATCACGGCCGCAACTGCTGGAACCGCACTTGCCGCACACTTACCGCATGCCCCATACACAATGCATGGGGCTCGCAGCAAGTGCGGCCATTAGGCGGAAAATGCGGCAGATGCGTTTTTTTACCGCGACTGCCGCATTTTTCAAAAAACCCAGTGTGAAAGGGCCCTTAAGCGGATTTTTTGCTCTTCATACCCCTTTTCTACTTTTGGATATGGATCGGTTATATCAGTTGTATATATGGACAGTGTTATCTCTTTGAAAACTGTAATTTATGGGGAATCCCCCTGGTATCTTTTCTATGTCTTCTCATATGTTTTTGACTATATGTAAATAAAAAAACTTTTTAATTGCAAACAATACTCTGTTGTCCACCAATATAAAAAAGCCGTACATCTTGTAGATGAGAAGTTGACGCTTCTTGCTTGGCCTGGTTTTGGAGATTTGGGCTGAAATCACACGTGCAGTTTTGGATGCAGCTTTTTGATGCAAAGACATTAATGGAGAGAATAGCAAATATAGAAAGGACTCATCCACCCTCCAGTCTGGTTCAGGTGAATCTGGAAAGTTCCCGGCTTATGGAGACCGGTCGGTGCGCCACATTTTCTTCTGTAGCTTTTAAGCCGTAGATGAAGCCAATTATTAGTCACGATTACCTACAAGATGGAGTCAGGTTGTAGTAGATCTGTCAGTGACAGGGTATTTTTTTGACATTTCACAAGGCTCCAGAAGATGATTGTGGTAAGATATTCACACTAGTGCTTTTATATTGCTCCTTTTTTGCTGCTAAAAGTGCCAATTTGGGGTATTTGACTTCTATCTGTCTCTCCAGTTTTTTTTTATACTACCTCTGGCAAAACTCACCCTTTAGTTTTCATCGGTGCCATGTTTGTTCCTGGTGCCTTCTGTTATTATGATGTGTCTGCCTCTATAGACCCAGGACCGTGGCACAATTTATCAATCAGTTGTGTTTTGTGTAGGAAGAAAAAAGATACAATGTGTCATTTTTAATTAAAGTCCTATATGCAAACAAGTAAAATGTATGCAAGATAGATGAATTCTGTACTAGAAGTCCAAGATCGCTGTGTGCAGATGGTAAGTGTGTGCTTTTTGTAATTTGTTTGTCATATTGAGGGGAAAACAAAGTAAATCTCACATTTCTAGGATCGGTAAAGTCTTCCAGGACATATGTGTAATATGTGATCTAATGTAGGGGATTATGTCTGCTCAACCACCTTATTAGGTGCTCAGAAAAATAGTAGACAATTATGCAAAATATTCTGGCACACTCATATGATAAAGAAAAATTAGACTAAGTTGGGAGTCTTGAATAAGCTTTCAAAATTATATTTATTGATTGTAGCCTTCGGTACTATACAAGAGAATCAATCTGTCCGACGTTTCGGCTGCATTAGCCTTGTTCACGGATTCTTTTCATAATTTATATATAATAAAACAAACAAAAACCATCATCAGAAATACAGTAGAAAAATAATAAAGTGAGATGGTAATACAAAAGTTGTCACTTATTCTGACACCTGAACATAGAAACATAAATTCATCAAAACTTCTTTTTAGCGTAGAACAGCAAATAATTATTGCATAGCCATCCTATTCTGTCTCAAATCCATCACAGATAAGTCTCATGGAAAAGAACTTCTTTTCCATGAGACTTATCTGTGATGGATTTGAGACAGAATAGGATGGCTATGCAATAATTATTTGCTGTTCTACGCTAAAAAGAAGTTTTGATGAATTTATGTTTCTATGTTCAGGTGTCAGAATAAGTGACAACTTTTGTATTACCATCTCACGTTATTATTTTTCTACTGTATTTCTGATGATGGTTTTTGTTTGTTTTATTATATATAAATTATGAAAAGAATCCGTGAACAAGGCTAATGCAGCCGAAACGTCGGACAGATTGTAGCCTTCGGTACTATACAAGAGAATCAATCAATAAATATAATTTTGAAAGCTTATTCAAGACTCCCAACTTAGTCTAATTTTTCTTTATCATATGAGTGTGCCAGAATATTTTGCATAATTGTAATATGTGATCTGTCATCAGACTTCACAATATAAACTGCATCCATTTTTAGATAGATGTTTGACCTAATGAGGCTGGAGTACTTGTTTGGAAGATCCATGTCAGGATATGTGTATATGTATGTATGAGTGTGTGTATGTGTATAATATGTATATTTGTTTATGAAAGTTTTTGTTTTTTAATATTTTTCTGATATTAAAATACAAAATCCCAAATATAGTTGTACACTAGATTCATCAGGTCTAAAACAGTAGATGGTACTTAATAATGTATTGTGGAACCTGGTGACATTTTATGAAAAATATATACATCTTTTTTCTTTCTCTCTGTCTTCTTTGGGGGACACATGATACTATCACAACAGCATGCACCCATGGTATCCTGTGTCCCCCAATGAAGGCAGAGAGAAAGAGATTTTACGGTGAGTACACAAAAATCCTCACAAGTCCCATAGGGAATGAATGGGGCTTGCTGCAAGTGAACCGTTACGTGGCAGTATGGCAATACTGCTGGATCTGTCGCGAATTTCAAATAACGCTGATGTGTAAGCAGCCTTAGGGCCCTTTCACATCAGCGTTTTTTGAAAATTGCGGCAGATGCGGTGAAACAAACCGCATCTGCCGCAATTGCCGCATAACCGATGCACTTGCGGCGCGGTTGCGGTAATCCCCATAGAAAGTATAGGGGGACTTGCGGCAGGTGTGGCAAGTGCGGTTTTGCACTTGCGGCAGGTGCGGCAGCGAAAAAAAACGCGGCTGACCGCGGTTTTTTTCGCTGCCGCACCTGCCGCAAGTGCAAAACCGCACTTGCCACACCTGCCGCAAGTCCCCCTATACTTTCTATGGGGATTACCGCAACCGCGCCGCAAGTGCATTGGTTATGCGGCAATTGCGGCAGATGCGGTTCTTTCACCGCATCTTCCGCAATTTTCAAAAAACGCTGATGTGAAAGGGCCCTTAGTCATGTATTATTTACCATTTACCAGCTGTTTTTCCACTGGAGGATAAATATTGTGTTGGTTTCTGCATAGCATTTATTTTATTGTTCATGTGAATAAAAATTTTTTTGCTTTTAAAGCACAAGATTCTGTGTGATTGACTTTTTGTAGACACGGCCCATACATAGTCTGGTCATCTCTGTAGTAACATATGAATGTGAAACCTGAACAATAAACAAGACAAGAAGAATCAACACCTTCGTAATGTGGTGCTGGAGAAGGATGTTATCAATACCATGGATGGCAAGAAGAACAAAAGAATCCAAAACTGGAATAAATCAAGCCAGGCATGTCACTAGAATCAGGAATCGCCAAGATACGACTTGTCTACACATCATACGAAGAGAGCAATCACTGGAGAAGGAAATCGTGGGTCGGAAGAATAGAAGGAACAAGGCGAAGAGGAAGACCAGCAACCTGATGGCTTGTTACTGTCAAGATAACGGCAGAGAAGACCCTGGTGGACCTATCTAGGCTTCACAAGGTCGATCTTCCTACAAAGTGTTTATCCATCAAGTCACCATGGCTCCAGCCAATAAATAATAGCATATACAGTAATGCAATGGTTTCTACCCTGTGCACATCTACAACTTGTATCATGCCCTGACAGACTACTTGGAATCTGAGCAGAGTAAGGCCCCTTTCACATCAGCGTTTTTTGCTGATTGCGTCGGATACGGCAGATTTACCGCATCTGCTTTCTTAACGGTCGCACTTGTGGCATACTTGCGGCAAGCCCCATGCATTGTCTTTGGGGCTTGCAGCAATTGCGGTATAGCTGCGGTTCTGGCAGTTGCGGCCGCAAAACAAAACAATGCTGACCGCGTTTTTTTTTTTCGCCGCCACAAGTGCCGAAACCACAGCTATACCGCCGCAAGCCCCTTAGACAATGCACGGGGCTTGCTGCATGTGCGCCGCAAGTGCGACAGTTAGGTGGCAGATGAGATAAATTTACCGCAATCAGCATGTGCACATGAATGCCAGGACTAGGGTTGGTTCTACTTCCATCCAGCAACCACACATTGACGTGGCCGCTGGAAAAGGTCCTGCAAATCAACTCGCACCAATTCTAGCCAGGACTGTCGTTTCTCAGCAGACCCTAGCCTCCACTCACTTGCCTATCTCCCACGGTGCATCATGAAGCTTTCTTTTTTCCTTAAGGGACACAGTTTATAGTCTAAATCTGGTTTGTTAGACCAGGCTACCCGCTTTGTGTCATAGTCTATTTCCAATACTTAGACCTGTAGGTACAATTGACGAGGCGTTGTTACTGTCACAAGTAGTGACACCTTTCTGTTACCATTTCAAGACATTTTGCAGAAATCAATAGTACAGGTGAATGTAAGAAACTTTGTAATATATCTGATCAGAGAAATATTTTCTTCCTCCACTTATGGATCATTCAACCTTCCCTCTGGAAAAAAAAAACCTTTAAAATCCATTGTTAGTCAATGTAAGGGGGAGGTAACACAGACACACATTGTCAAAATGTAAACTATAAAGATCACAATTTCTCTAATCCTGGAAAACACTTCTACCCACAATAGACCTAAAAGATGTCTACTTTTACCTACCAATCCATCCAGCTGATCAAAAATGTCTGATATTTACCAGGAAGGCCACACTCATCCATATTCGTTTTTTGCCCTAACCTTCAGATTTTCCTTTACCCTAAAGGTAGCGTTACACACAGAGATATATTGCTTGCAACTCACTGGTTGCAATGAAATCATGACCACATTGTTCTATATGTACACGGCCACAAAATGCTTGGACCCCGGAAGCTCTCATGGAGCACTTCCGGTGAGTGGTTGGCAGCGCAATTCTGACATACCGATGTGCTGCAGCTCATCGTTATCTGTGAGAAGCAGTCGGATGGTGCAGCAGGGAGCCTTTTTATGGAGCTGTGAAAAATAAGAAAAGGTTGCTGGGCACCAAAACACTGCACCACTTTATCAGCCCGTGTGGCCAGTTTTTAGATTGAGTCCAGTAATCAATCATATAGCACCTGGGGACCGATATTGCACACTACGGTAAGCCATAAATGCATTGCTTTATAATGAAGAAAAGAAAAGAAAAGCAGCACTCACCAGGGTATTTTTCAGCTCCAATTATTTATTTATCCTCAAGGAATGACATTTGTGCGGGGAGAGAGGGAGTAGGAGGCCGTGGACAACGGCACGCCATTTTGCGGTATTACTGCTTTCACGAGTCCTGTGCACGGAGCTGAAAAATACCACCGGTGAGTGCCGCTTTTCTTTTAATTTTTTCATTATAAAGCAATGTTTTTATAAACATGTAAAAAAACAAAACAAATTAAAACATAAGTTCAAGTCACCCCCTTTTCCCCCATTCAGAATAAAAGTATAAAAATCATACACATATTTGGTATCGCCCGATCTATCAAGATATAAAATCAAATAATGAGAGCCATAAACTGCATAATGGAAAAAAAAGTCCAAACGCCAAAATTACGTTTTTTTGGTCACTGCAACATTGCTATAAAATGCAATAACGGGCGATCAAAACAGCGGATCCACCCGAAAGTGGCATCATTAGAAACGTCAGCTCAAGATGCAAAAAATAAGCCGTCACACAGCCCCAGAAAAATGAGGACGCTACGGGTCGCAGAACATGGCGCAAAAAGTGCGTTGTTTTTTTTTCTTCTTCAAACTTCTGAATTTTTTTTCCACCACTTAGATAACAGTAAAAGTAGACATGTTTGGTATCTACAAACTCGTACCGACCTGAGGCATCATGTTGTCACATCGGTTTTACCATATAGTGAACACGGCGACTAAAATTTCCCAAAAAAAAACACGTGTAATTGCACTTTTTTTGCAATTTCACTGCACTTGGAAATTTTTTTGCAATCTTCCTGTACACTATATGGTAAAAAAAATGATTGCATCTGAAAGTACAACTCGTCCCGCAAAAAACAAGTCTCATATATCTATATTGACGGAAAAATAAAAAAAGTTATGGCTCTTGGAAACAGGGGAGCAAAATATGAAAATCGAAAAATTCCAGGGTCATGAAGGGGTTAACGTAGAAACCAAGCAATACAGCAGCGCTCACTCTATATGCATTAAGATGTACGTCAACATTGAATGTGTGAACTGAGAACGACATTACTGTAATACATAATAGACTTTTGAAATGAAAATATATTTGGTGTACAGATTGGTCAAGTCATGTGTGCCCACCAGTCATGACAAGGTGACTTTTTGCAAAAAAAACTTTATTTCACATGTTCAATTTGCATAAATCTTAGTGAATACTGAGTGCTGATGTATTCTTAAGCTTCTACAGTATACATTTCATACGGTAGTATCTTGCACTTGTTCACACTTTGTATCATTTGATTTGGAGGTGCTGGTCCACATTTATTATTGTAGTATACCATTGGAGGTGATAACGCCTTCTATAATTTAATGAGCACTCCCCCCATCAGTCCAAGGCTGTTTCTAAGTGGTGCTACATCCTGCCTGTTCTTTAAATTTGTACCTTTTTAGCTTGGGAGAGGTATGTCTGAGGTCGGGGTCCCATCAGAGAGAGGTTGCTTTTTGTTTGCGCACAAATTTGGCCAATTAGTGCACTAAGTACCTAATTTTATACGTATATAGCAGTAACTCATCTTAAATTTAGCACATTCATTCTCTACATACATCTTAGCGCATTCTTAGAACATTAACACAAACATAGCCTTAGTAATGTGCTGAAGAGATTGAAAGCTATATCGGCAGAACTGTCCGGCATGGCGGCTCACCGGCTTTTTCCTGACAGATCACGTCAGCAGGCTGGTTAAATTTAAACGCCTGATCCTTGTGGTAATCTCTGATCCTTTTGGTAATCTCATTCTTTAGTACCCTGATAATTTGGTAATCTCTGTTCCTTTGATACCTCCTGATCCTTTGGTGCACTCTGATCCTTTGCTACTCTCTGATCCTTTGCTACTCTCTGATCCTTTGCTACTCTCTGATCCTTTGCTACTCTCTGATCCTTTGCTACTCTCTGATCCTTTGCTACTCTCTGATGCTTTGCTACTCTCTGATGCTTTGCTACTCTCTGATGCTTTGCTACTCTCTGATCCTTTGGTTCTTTTTGGAGATAATCAGTTTACAGACATTTTTACAGCTGCTTTCTCCCAATTAAATACACAATGTTTAGCTGAGGAGAACGCTCATATGTATAGGAGTATAGAGAGATATATTAGGTGAATGAACGTTGGCCAGCATCTATCTGAACTGTATGGGTAATATCTCTAAGCTCAATGTACCTTAAGCACTTATGGTAAATTCCATAAATATATATTTTGGCTGGTACTGAAGCTTAGATGCTCTGAGGCATAACTGGCATCCAGCATTACTGAGGTCTCTGGTAAAATATATACCGTAATTACAAATAATACATGTGCAAACCTATTCATACCAATGTGTAATTATGCATGTTTTGTTTTTGGCTTTTGGTTTAGAAGCCTGGAGGTTATATTTTTTTCTACCTACTTGCAGTAAATTAGTTTAGGCATTCCACTTTGTTATACATGGACAAAGTTAAACTAGACAAAAACAATCCCACAACACAACAGCTTGCTTTCCAAGTAAATGGATCTTGAGAAACATCTGTATGGACAGCCCCCATGATGGCGCTACACAATGTTTAAGTTCTACCGCTTCATTTTCCACATATCACTGTTTCGCTGCAACACATGATTCTATAGATCAACCGCTCCCATGTAGCGATCGTGATCGAGGAAGCCATCTTACTTGTAAGTCACGGCATGGGTCCAGAACTGGGGGTTGCTGATATATATTGTCAATATAAGAACATCTCTCTTGTCCAAATACTTTATCCACAATATATTCTCACAGCATTATGCTGTATAGGAGGCCACAGTACTGGAAGTAATAACGTGAAGAGTGAGACACAGATCTTGCTGCTGCTCTGTGGTAAGTGGTTATCTCATACTAGAGTTGGATTCACAGCTGCACTGCTCAGGACTGCTGCATAATGGTCTTTACTCTGCTTCTATGGACATGTTACAGGAAGGAGAGCAGGAATCCTTCATCTGTGTTCTAAATTATTTACCCACTAGCTAATAGACAACTGAAAACTGACAGCAGAACCTGCAAAGTGGGAAAAATGCAGATTGCCTTCACCTACCGATCCACTGGTCTCATAAAAAATGTCTGAGGTTTGCCATATGCCGCGAAGGTTACATTCATCACTATTCATTTGTTTCCGTATCCTTTGGCATTGCTTCAACCATGAGGTTATTTACAAAGGTTTTGTGGATGTCGTGGCATTCCTAAGACTTCAAGACCATAATAATTCATTATCTGGATAATTTCCTGTTAACAGCAAATTTTTATCGAATTCTAAAAGAGTTCATTACACGCTCATAACCTGGAACGGCTCTCAACTGTCTACATAAATTCATCTTACCCTGTTAGAAAAATCAATAAATTGGTGGATGTCCATAAAAAAATCGAGAAATAGAGGTTGTTTGGAGTCCAGAACTGATAAGACACCAGTGATTGGGGAGCCAATGCCTCGGACACTCTCAGGCGAAATGGCAATCTGCTCTTAAGGATCACTCTTCAAATTACAAACAAATAATAGCTATTTTGGAGACTCTCAAAAGTCCACAAGTTCATATAAAATAATGCCACCTGAATGTATGCTCTGACAACTCTACTGGCAGCCTTTCTAAGGAAGCACACAGCACAAAAAGCATTTTAATGAAGGGAAAGAGAAATTGGCCCTGAATTGAGAACTTTTGCTGAACTGATTTCCAGATGGGTCTGCTTTGCTTCATGCAAAAATAAAAATGTTAAAAACATTTTTTTTACTTCGTGACCCTCCAATATAGATCCACTTGTTGGGGATTAAACTCAATGAAATTATACAATAGTAATATATATTTATATATTAACTCAATGAAATTACCGTATGTCCACTTTCAAATTTAAAACTATGAAACTATAACCACAGTGGATGCTCTTGCTTAGGATTGGAGTTTTTTTTCACCTTGGTTATGTTTTCACCTTGGCATCTCAAACTGATTGGTTCTTTGAGGGTTAACTTAACCACACTACGAAACCTTCTATGAGATGTCCATCAGACTCCTTATCCTCAAAGTAGTTTTCCTGGTGGCAATAGCATCTGCATGTGAAGTAAGAAAATGCCAGGCGCTCTACATCCTGGAAACCTACTTGATGTTTTCGGAAGACCAAAGTTGCTCTCTAACTGAATTAATCCTTTTACCTAAAGTTGTGTCCAATTTCCACTGGTCCCAAGACATTATCATGCCATCTTTCTGTGAAAATCCCAGAACCAGTAAAGACATCAGGAGAGCTATTTTGCAAATCTTGGAGGATGTCGATCAACATTTTTAAGTTTCAAGATCCAAATAAAGAACAGAAAACGCCAACCTGCACTTTCTTGATGGGGCTAAAGTCTGTTCTCAAAGCCTTTAAGGATATGGGTGAATCTTCCCCGAAAAGTCTCAAAGGGAATCTGTCACCAGGTTTTTGGCATCCCATCTACCAGCCGCATAATGTAAAGATAGAGTCCCTGATTACAGCGATATGTCACTAAGGCCAGGGCCACATTTGCGCCATGATTTTTTAGGACACAATTGCCATAGACCTGCATTAGCGCAGCCTTAATGCAGCTTCAAGCTATGTTAACGCTGCCATGGAGTATAATGTTGCAGCGGATCCACGCCGCATGTTAAAGTGAGCACAAAAGGTGCCTGCGTTTCAAATATTGCGCTATTTTAAGCTGCCCACATGATGCTAAATCCTTTGATTCACTCAGATCACTTGGTTCCCTCAAAGTACACTCTGATCCCTTGGTTCACTCGAAGTACACTGTGATCCTTTGGTGCACTCCAATCCTTTGATTCTCCTAAGATATGCCACAGCCTGACATTTAGTTTAGCTGCTTTCGCCTTATCAAATACACATACGTTAAGGAGAACATTTATGTGTATAGGGAGAGTGGAGAGAACGGTCATCTAAATTAACATTTGCCCAACAACTATCTGAGGTGTATGGGTAATGTCTCTAAACTCAACAAATTTACCTTGAGCACGTATGGCCAGTTCGTGTATATTTTGGTTGGCAACTGTGGCGCCCCACTGGTCAGGCATCAGAGTTGGGGTACTGCACCCATAAAAGAGTGTGCGGTTATCCCTGTCACAGTTTGTAGGCTCCCACCCCGGCACTCCCACACTCGAGCCTAGGCAAATGGTTGGAGCCCAGTCCCTGGGGGAGAGTTAGGGGAGGAGGGAGGTAGAAAAACGGGGAGTTTTAGTTTGCCCTGAGGAGAAGAAAAGGGAGCCCTGAGAAGAGGAAAGGGGTGTCCGAGGGAGGGGGCCTAGAGAAGAGGCAGCCCTGGAAAAAGAGAGGGATCCCCCATACTGGAGCTCTCATACCCCGGGGGAGCCCTGGTCCACTCAACGGGGTGCCGGCTCCGAGGACGCGGTGCAGGAAGTCTAGCCCCTGAGCCGTAAACATCAGCCATCGCGGGTCAGTCTACCGGCGCCGACACCCTGTCCACACAGCACCGCCACACCAGGATTGACCACTAAAGGTCGAGACCTCCTTCTTAAGGGCAGGAACCACAGGAACTCATCAGCACCCCAACGGGCCTGGTAGTAAGGGGGTAGTGCAAGGACAGGAATCGGCAGCAGGACCTGGGATAGTCAAGAGAAGGCATACCACGGGAGTCTCCGAGAGATCTTGCAGCCTGCTGTGACTACCCGGCCGGCTACCTCACAAAAAGGCTGTTTTCTACTGTGAACTGCATTGCCACCAGAACTGTTCCAGTAAAGTACCCGGGTAGAGTGACAGAGTCTCCGTGTGTTTGTCCTAATACTGCATTGCTGATAATTTACTTCTACAGACTGCATCCCCATCATCGGTGCACTACAGCCCTGGAGTCCAGCTCCACCTTCAGGGAGCTGTTCCATCCAGGCTGCCATACCATCGCCCTCCAGAGGACTGAAGTGGTGCTGGTGTCTGGCCACCAGAATCTGCAGGTGGCGTCACAAACTCTTTATCCCCATTTATTCTACCCCTTTTTGAAAAAGCATGGCCCCCAGGGCACGGGTCTGGGTAGGCCACCAGTGACATGCCAACCTCAGCAAGGGCCCAGATACCCGAGTACCCCATATACCCTGGGGCGGTACACTTAAGCTTAGACACTCTGAGGTATAATTGATATTCAGCAATTCTGTGGTAAACAACTTCTAGATCACATCATTACAATTAATTTATATGCAAACTTATTCATTCCAAGATGAGTGTAGTTTGGCTTTTGAACTTGGATTTTGGTTCAGAAGACATATTATACATGGACATGGTGAAATTAAAAGTGTAACAACAGAAAAACGCAATCACACAACACAACTGGATTCTAAGTAGAAGGGTCTTGAGAAACACTGGTCTGGACAGCACCTCATGATGGCACCATCTGTCTTACCTCTTTGTACTGCACCTCTATTTTCCACATGACACTACATTATGCTCTATAGGAAGCCTTCTTTGTGTTTTTTTCCTTTGAAGTACATTCCATAGAATTTTTGGAAGTATGGCATTTAAAGTATTCTGTCAACTCATCTTAGTCTTGCCTCTCTAACCTCCAAACAATTATATGTGTGTAGGCTATAATAATAATAGTTTTTATTTATGTAGCACCAACATATTCCACAGCACTTTACAATTCAGAGGGTATACGATACAATACTATATAATAGAATACAATACAATGAGACAATACAAATATAATACAATGTAAACCATATGAGACAAAAAATAAATACATCACTGAGCCCATTAGGAGTGAGGTCCCCTGCTCGCAAGCTACAATCTATGAGGAAATAGGGGAGGGAGGGAAATAACTTACATAACATCTATAGAAGTGAAATCTATAGAAGTGAATGAGTGAGTCTCAGATTAGCCAGCTCGTCATTATTCCAGTTAGAAGCATATCTCCTAACTGCTTCTGTAGGTCTTATATAAATCATAGATGTTTTTAACACTCGCTTAAAGCTATAGATAATTGAAATTAATTGAATTGTTCTTGGTAGTCCATTCCAGAGAATTGGTGCAGCTCGTGAGAAGTCCTGGAGACGGGAGTGGGAGGTTCGGATTGTACATGATGTCAGTCTTAGGCCACTTGCGGAATGGAGGGCATATGTAGGGCAATAGACAGAGATTAGGGAGATGTAGGGTGGTACAGAACTGTGGAGGGCTTTGTGGGTCAGAGTGATAATTTTATATTGTATTCTGTAGCGGATGGGCAGTCAGTGCAATGACTGGCACAGGATAGAGGCATCGGTGAAGCGCTTGGAGAGTAAAATAATCCTGGCTGCTGCATTCAGGATGGATTGGAGAGGAGAGAGTTTAGTAAGAGGGAGACTAATTAGTAGAGTAATCCAGACGAAAATGAATAAGGGCAATAATTAGAATTTTTAGAGTTAACAGTATGAAAAGGTCGAATTCTAGAGATGTTTTTGAGGTGTAGGTGGCAGGAGCGAGCGAGAGACTGGATGTCGGGAGTAAAGGAGAGATCTGGGTCAAATATAACCCCAAGACAGCGGGCGTGCTACTGAGGAGTAACGGTAGAACCACATACAGAAATGGCAATATTAGGTTTCGGAAGATTAGTAGATGGAGGAAACACGAGAAGTTCAGCTTTTGACAAGTTCAGTTAAAGGTAGAAAGAAGACATGATGTTGAAGACGGCAGAGAGACAATCACTGGTATTTTGCAGTAACGTGGAGGTGATGTCAGGAGAAGGTGTATAATTGGGTGTCATCAGCATAGAGATGGTATTGAAAACCAAATCTACTGATGGTTTGTCCAATAGGGGCAGTGTATAGAGAAAAGAGAAGGGGTCCTAGGACTGAACCCTGAGGAACCCCAACCATGAGGGGAAGAGGAGAGGAAGAGGAGGTGGTGAAGGATACAGAGACGGAGCGGTCAGAGAGGTAGGAGAAGAACCAGGAGAGAGTGGTGTCATTAACCCCAATAGAGCAAAGCCTAGAGAGAAGGAGCTGGTGATCCACTGTATCGAATACAGCGGAGAGATCCAGGAGGATCAGTAGGGAGTAGTGGCCATTAGCTTTAGCTGTTAGTAGATCATTAGAGACTTTAGTGAGGGCAGTTTCAGTAGACTGTAAGGAGAGGAAGCCGGATTGTAGAGGGTCAAGAAGAAAATAGTCAGAGAGATAGCGGATCATATGGGAGTGGACCAAGCGTTCCAGGAGTTTAGAGATGAAGGGGAGATTAGAGACAGGTCTGTAGTTAGCAGCAGACTTCTGGTTGAGGGATATTTTATTTTAATAATGGATGTATGCTGGCATACTTGAAGGAGGAGGGGAAAACACCAGATGAGAGGGAAAAATTAAATATTTTAGTCAGGTGAGATGTGACAGCTGGAGAAAGGGATTGAAGGAGATGTGAGAGAATAGGGTCGCTGGTGCAGGTAGTAGGGCGAGAAGATGCAAGAAGCCGGGTGACTTCTTCCTCTGTGACCGGATCAAAGACCGAAAGTGAGTTGGATGAAGTGTAGGAGGGAGGAGAATGAATGATGTTCTGAGCCTGTGAGGAAATTTCCTGTCATATGAGGTCAAGTTAGGGCCGCTTTGCCCACACCAACTTCTGTGACCAACTTCTGAACAGATCTCTGGTTGCAGTGAAATCATGGACACATTGTTACATTGTACACAGCCACAAAATGGAACAATGCGTCCATGATTTCACTGCAACCAGAGATCTGTTCAGAAGTTGGTCACAGAAGTTGGTGTGTGTAAAGCGGCCCTTAGTCTTTAAAATAGTTGGGTAGATCGTCAGCTGTGAGGCTGGTGGTTGGGGCCTGTACTCTTGAACTGAGGAGGGAGTGGAAAGTGTCAAATAATCGTTTAGGATTATTGGCTAGTGATGTGATAAGGGTGTTGTATTAAGCTTGTTTAGAGAGGTGAAGGGCGGCGTTGTATGTTTTTAGCGTAAATTTCATGGATGAAATCTTTGGCGAGTTTGGATTTTCTCCTCAGGCGTTCTACACATCTGGAGCACCGCTGGAGAAAACCGTGTTTGCAGTGAGTGCCAGGGTTGCTGCTGTCAGTACCTAATTGTTTTAAGTGTAGGAGGTACAGCTTCATTCAGGGCACTTTGCAGTGTTTCATTATAGAATTTTAGAGCAGAGTCAGGACAAGAGAGGCAGGAAATAAGGGCCAATAAAGACTAAATTCTTTGAGATTCTGGATGTTAATGGCACGTATATTCCTATAAGTGTAGGAGTTAGGGATGTCCTTGATGGGTTGACAATTCTTGACTGAGAATGAAAGGAGATTGTAGTCATGCTGCATAGCGGCGAACGCAGCCCCTAGCAACCCGCTGTGTTGCCTGGATACCAGCTACACAGCGGGCTGTGGGGAGTGCAATTTGCACCACGCACAGGAGAACGCAGCATACTGGTTACTTAGAATCATGCAAGTGTGATCCTAGCCTAAGCCATGTTGGCCAGGAACTCCTGCTGTCCTGTTGAAACAACGGACCCTTGTCCGGGGATTGCATGGCAACATGGACATAGCTTTGAGGGGTGGGTAGTTTAAGGGTTAACTATGTATTTGAAGCTCTTTTTCAGGTCCTGTGGAGATTCTGTGTTTGTTTGGCTAATCCTTAATCCAATAAAATGAGGAACTGGTTAAATTGACCTAGTAATGGTCAGTGATTGGCTTATCTTTTCGGCAGGAGTGAGCACTATAAATATCCCAGCCAGAGTGGATTTTATCAATTTTCATCTGTCAACTCAAGAAGATGCCCGCCCTCCCTGTTTTTATGTTTTATCTCTTTGTTTCCTGTCATGCAACTTTATTAGAGTGGGTATGATCAGTGGCGTACCAATCGCGGTCGCAGGGGTCGCGGTTGCGACGGGGCCCGGGGCTATAAGGGGCCCGGTCCGCCCGCAGCCCCCTGCGACCGCTGATACCAGCGCCGGGCCGCCGCTTCACATGGATGTGCGTCTCCAAGGACGCACATCCATGTGACTGCATGGCCAGTGTGTTGGAGGGGAGGTGGCGGTCCTGGCGCCGGCCTGCGTTTAAGCAGGCTTGTATCGCCGATGTGTGTGGCCGGCAGCTTCTGCACTCTGGCTCTGAGACTATGAGGCAGCAGCGGCAGCTGCTTGTTGCCTCCAGCCGAGAGCAGGCCAGGGCCGTGTCCGCGCCTCTGCTCCTCCTGTAGTGCTGCTGAGAGCTGCTGCCTGCTGGACAAGTACAGCCCGGCTCCCGGGGGCGGCAGTGAGTGCCGGATGTTGGAGCAGACAGGCAGGAGCTAATCTGTCTGCCGCAGGAGTTTCAGCTGAAGCGGCTGGACATCACCCCGGTGGTGTGCACAGAGGAGCAGGTGCGGGTGCTGGGGGCCAACTGCTGCAAGCTGATCACCAGGAGGGACTTGCAGATCCTGTAACAGGTCAGACACAGTGTTCTGTGCCCCTGCCCCATATACTGTGTTCCCTCTCCATATACTGTACCCCCATATATTGTGTGCCCCCTCCCACTATACTGTGTGCCCCCTATTCTGTGCCCTCCCCATATACTTTGTGCCCCCTCCCCATACTGTGCATGCCCACCCCACATACTGTACCCCCTATACTGTGTGCACCCTTCCCAGTGGCGTAACATCCACGGTCGCAGCTGCGACCAGGCCTGAAGGTACAGGGGCCCGTCGACCCCTGGCTGCATCCGCTTTACATGGATGTTTATCCCTACGGATGCACATCCATGTCCCCAGGCGGCTGATCACAGCCGCCAGATGTATAAAGTCCAGCAGCACCGTTCTCTCTCTGCCCCTGCCACTGTCCTGGCCAATCACAGGCCAGTCGGCGCTTGACCTCAGCTACTGGCCTGTGATTGGCTGCCCAGACGGCTCGTGGCATGTGTTTGACCAGAACAGCGGCACTGCAGTCATCTCCTTGCCTCAGATGCAGTTAGTGTACGGTGCTGCTGTGTCCGTGTCCCTGTGTGCGTGTCCGTGTCCCTGTGTGCGTGTCCGTGTCCCTGTGTGCGTGTCCGTGTCCCTGTGTGCGTGTCCGTGTCCCTGTGTCCGTGTCCCTGTCTGTGTCCCTGTGTGCGTGTCTGTGTCTCTGTGTGTGTGTCTGTGTCTCTGTGTGTGTGTCTGTGTCTCTGTGTGCGTGTCGGTGTCCCTGTGAGCGTGTCCGTGTCCCTGTGTGCGTGTCCGTGTCCCTGTGTGCGTGTCTCTGTGTGTGTGTCCGTGTCCCTGTGTGCGTGTCCGTGTCCCTGTGTGCGTGTCTCTGTGTGTGTGTCCGTGTCCCTGTGTGTGTGTCCGTGTCCCTGTGTGCGTGTCCGTGTCCCTGTGTGCGTGTCCGTGTCTCTGTGTGCGTGTCCGTGTCCCTGTGTGCGTGTCCGTGTCCCTGTGTGCGTGCCCGTGTCCCTGTGTGCGTCTCCGTGTCCCTGTGTGCGTCTCCGTGTCCCTGTGTGTGTGTCCCTGTGTCCTTGTGTGCGTGTCCCTGTGTCCCTGTGTGCGTGTCTGTGTCCCTGTGTGCGTGTCTGTGTCCCTGTGTGTGTATGTGTGTTGAGAGGATGTATGCTATATGGAGGGTTATGAGGCTGCATTATTGCATTATACTATATGAAGGGCTGTGACGCTGCATTATATTATATAAAGGGCTGGGACGCTGCATTATACTTTATGGAGGACTGTGAGGCTGCATTTTACTATAATGTAGGACCATACATAACATGATAAAGGCATATTCCAGGAGGAGGACCATACATACAGTGGCGTACCACCCACAGTCGCAGAGGTTGCAAGTGCGACCATGCCCGGAAGTTTAGGGGCTTGGCGCCTGCCAACCCCTGCGACTGCTTTACATGGATGTGCATCCCTAGGATGCACATCCGTGTCTCTGCATAGCGCTCTGCCAGGCCGGTCTCCAGGCGGTTGATTCCGGCTGCCGGAGGACAGGAAGGCGCGGTGGGGCGACAGCTTCGAAAGTCCCGCGGCTGCTTCGTCACGTGCTGCATCTGAGGACAGAGCCGTAAGCTTCTGGAGGTCCGGAGAGTCAGGCGGCAGCCTCCTCAATCTCCCGCCGTGTGTCTAGTCCTGGCCGCTCATCCAGAAAGTGAGGACACACTGTTGCTGAATACTCGCAGAAGAGAAGAAGAGAGGTGAGAGGAGGAAAGCGCCGGGGGACACAGGAGGGGGAAAGTGGGGGAGACAGAAAAAGAGGACAGAACAGAAGGAGAGCGGGGGACACAGGAGGACGGGGGATAGAGGAGGAGCAAAACGAGGGATGCAGGGAGACGGAGGAGGAGAGTGAGGGACACAGGAGGAAGAGAGTGGGGATCACAGGAGAACTGGGGACAGAGGAGGAGGAGAGTGGGGGAAACACAGGAGAATGGAGGACAGAGGAGGAGGAGAGCGAGGGACACAGTAGGAGGAGAGCAGGGGACAGAGGAGGAAGAGAGCAGGGGACACAGGAGAACGGGGACAGAGCAGGAGGAGAGCGGGAGACACAGGAGAACGGGGGAAAGAGGAGGAGGAGAGCGAGGGACACAGGAGAGCGGGGACACAGGAGCAAGAGAGTGGGGATCACAGGAGAACAGGGGACAGAGTAGAAGGAGAGTGGGGGACACAGGAGAATGGAGGACACAGGAGGAGGAGAGCGGGAGATAAAGAACGGGGGACAGAGGAGGAGAAGAGCGTGGGACACAGGAGAATGGGGGACAGAGGAGGACACAGGAGGAGGTGGAGAGTGGGGCACAGAGGTGAAGAGCGGGGGACAGAGGAGAGCAGAAGACTCCACTACTGGAATAGGCTAACATGTGGGGTGACACTGGGTTTTGAAGTGGAGGAATATGGGAGTTATAATAATTGGACGCCTATCATGGTGGGAGGAGGAAGACCATATATACCAGAAAGGGGAACATATATGCCAGGATAAGGGCCATATTCCAGGAGGAGGACCATATATAGCAGGGTGAAAGACATTAATACATAGAGGGGTCAATTTGTGAGTCTTTATAGAACTTTGAATGTTACACGGGACACAAGCATCCGACCAACGTGTGTGCATGGGAGGAGGCCCAGGTCTGAATTTCGCACCGGGGCCCACCAGACTCTAGTTACGCCACTGGGTATGATAACTCTTTTTAATGAGTGGATTTGTTTATCAGTTTATAAAGGTATTATTTATACAGTTATTTATTAAAATATTTATTTGATTTGGTTGGTTTTCTGATTATATTCAGTAACCCTTAATAAAGTTACATGGTCACTTTTTTCCAACATACATCTGGATGTCTTATTTCTTTAGTCATGTTAAGTTAAAGTTATAAGTTATTGGGTCCTATGCTGCCATGAGTTATTTTGATTGATTTAATGAGTTTAATTGACCCAGATGTAAGTAGAACCTCACTATATATTTAGAGTCAGCTAAGGGGTGCATTCATGCCACCTGTACAAGTGCCGTGCCATGCAGTTACATTGGGCAGTTAAATGGGGCAGGAAACTGGTAATTTATGCAGGACAAACAGACAGATATGCAACTTGTTCACTTGTGCTGCAAAATGTATTCACCATGTGTATGTGCATCATTTTTGTGCTAGCTGCTTCTCTCTTTCATATCTACCGCCCTTTCACACACTGTGTGCTCCATCCACATTAGTCCCTCTCTCCTCCCCTCTCCCATGCACAGCTCTCATGCTTCACTTATGGTACCATCACACGTCGCGATATTACGTAGGATATCACATAGAAGTCACGGGAGCGTGCTAGCACAGAGATTTGGATCGTGATCGGAGTGTAGATGTGTCACATTGAGATGTCGTCTACAACGTTGTGGCGATTCCGGGGTGAGATCATGAATAGCGGTCGATAGGATTCCTTGTTTTCACAGCGCTGAATGGCAGAAATCGTGGAACACATCGTTATCACAGTGTCACACCGCACGATGCAGCAGATGGCATTATCGCAGATCGCCTGATTTGAAAACATGTTCTCAAATCTGCGATGTGCGATCTTACGATATCTCACACTGATATCACGGTGTCACACGCTACATAGCACTTACGACATCATTCCGATGTTGCAGCCACGCCTCCAAACTTGACTTCTATGCGATATCCTACACGATATCGTGACGTGTGACGGTACCATAAGAGTCTTAAACCACTCAGATACATTCACGCCCTCCTTACAACATAACAGTCACCCTCACAAATCAATTAACAATCTACTCGCTTTTCTTATTCTCCTTCTCCTAGTCGCAGGGGACATTGAACCTAACCCAGGTCCTTCTCATTACAGTAAGCCTTAGTTTTTCCCTGCTACATTCAGTTATTCCAGGAACATCATTAATATTTCTTGCATGCCTTCTGTCTCTTTTAACTGTTCCCTTTAAGAACCCTCGCTCAGCATGTAACAAACTCTCCTACATCCATGACCTTTTCCTTTCACATTCTCTTAATCTTCTAGCAATCTCTGAGACCTGGATTCAGCAATCCGACACTACTGCTGCTGCTGCTCTCTCATACGGTGGCTTGCAATTTTCCCATACTCCCAGACCTTAGAACAGACCAGGTGGAGGTGTTGGTCTACTCCTTTCAACAAATTGTGCTCCAGGCTATAGGAACAAGTGAATCCATACCTTTTATTAAATAAACACTGCTGTGATGGAGGGAAATCTATTGTAAAAGTGACATGCAAATGAGGATGGCGGTGCTTTGGGTGGGATGGAGCACTTCTGCTGCCTTGGCTCCCAGCTCCATTCTCAGCCTCACTATCTCTTCTGTATCACCATGAACCCCTGTATCTCTACTGTACCACCATGCACCACTAGCTCTAATGGACCACAATGAACCACTATCTTCACTGTACCACCATGAGTCACTGTATCTTTACTGTACCACTGTGTATCATCTCTACTGTACCATCATGAACCACTATCTACTGTACCACCATGCATCCCTGACTATCTCCACTGTACCACCATGAGCCACTGTATCTCTACAGTATCACCATGATCTACTGTATCTACTGTGCCACCATAAGCCACTGTATCTTTTCTATACCCCCAAAAGCCACTGTATCTCTACCGTACCAGCATGCATCACTATCTCCACTGTACCACCATGCATCACTGTATCTCACCTTTACCACAATGCATCACTATTACCACTGTGCCACCATGAACCACTGTATCGCTACTATACCACTATGTATCACTGTATTTCCACCGTACTGCCATGAACCGCTGTATCTCTACTGTACCACCTTGCACCACTATGTCTCCACTGTACCAGCATGAGCTACTGTATCTCTACTGTACCACCATGTATCACTATCTAGACTGTATCACCATGTATCACTATCTCCACTGTACCACCATGAGCTACTGTATCTCTACTGTACCACCATGCATCACTGTATCTCCGCCGTACCACCATGTATTATTATCTCTGCCGTACCACCATTTATCACTGTATCTCCACTTTACCACCATGCATCACTGTATCTCTTAGCTAGTTGAAAGCATAATGAGCTACACTGTCCATCTCAGTATAAATATGCCTGTCTTACAAAACTCATGATAAATTAAGATAATGATACTTAGGCTTCTGGCACAGTTGAGCAATTATAAAGTTCTGCGGAAAACAAATTATTGGGCATGTGACAAAAACAACTTCATATTCCATGGAAGTTGCATTTGAAGCAGCGTATTTTGCTTTCGGTTTTAGCCTTTTTCATGTTTCATAAGATACTTTGTTACTACAGGTTGTGACATATCCACACATAGTAACAAAAGATGCTTGTTACGCCCTTGTAGGCGAGAGTGAGGAGAGAAGACCCACTTGGACCACAGACAAACCTGTGGTAGCCAATTCCCTAAAAACAGGAACAGACCGAACAGTAACTTCGATGAAAAACTCAGACATTATTGGAGAACAGAGATTGGTACAGAGGGATGAGAGTCTGAGAGTGGACCCCCTGCACTGTGACACCGAACGTCCCTGGAGGAGCTACCAGAATGTGAACCCCTATACAGGGATTGACCCGGAGCAGCTCCTGAGGGTTTAAATGCCACCACTACCAGGACCAGAGGGGGCAACTCATATGGAACGGAATCTCTTGAGTAGAAGGTTCCGCTTGTTGTACAGCCGGACAAGTACAGGCTGTAGCAGACATGTGGATGCACTGTGCAGTCCATAGTAGGCAGGTCCAGCCCATAGCAGAAACGTGTTTGCTCTGTGTAGTCTGTGGAAAGCAGGTACAGCCAGTAGCAGAGATGTGGACACTCTGTGGAGTCCAGGGTAGACCGGTACAGACTGTAGCAGAGTTCTGAGAAGAGACCCAAAGTAAGTGACATTGCAACAGCAGGTAACAAGACCAATTCATAAAAGCAAGGCACAGAGATCGGGAACCTGAACATAGCATCGTTCCTAAGGATACCTAAGGAAAGAACAACGTTGCCCAGGCACCTTCCATAGGGGAAGGTGCCTTAAACACCCAGCACCTTCTAGCAAATAGGCTGGAAGGTAGTTCCGGGTCAGGGCGCACTGGCCCTTTAAATCTGAAGAGTGTGTGGCATGCGCTGCCTGAGCGTGTTCCCAGAAGATTTGTGGAGAACCTGGAAGCCAGAGGATGCAAGAGAAGAGTGACCCGGAGCGCAGGCCAGTTGAGTATGCTGCACGAGAGATATGACAGGTTGGATGCTGTGTGTCGGCCACCAGTCTCCCTGCCCAGAGGAGACCGGCCCCACAGCTCCAGGGGTGCCAGTAGACCACACAGGACCACAACCTAGGCACCGGTCTCCCTGCTTCTTGGGGAACTGTCGCGCAGCCCGGGATCTTACAATGCCATAGCATCCTAAGCCTAACAGCCTACCAAATACTAATGGATTGGCAATAATACCTTTACCAGAGCATAGAGTAATAGAGTAGGCATAGCATATCCTAATCTTAATGAAGGACTCACTAAAGTACATTAAGCTCCATTGAGAGGCACAAGTCACTTAATGAATTCGGAGCATCTTCTTTGTTGCCTGCACTTCTGTGAGCCATGACAGATATGGTACTCCAGTCAGAGAGTGGAGTAGCATTTCTGGCATACAAAACGCCACAACTTTTAAGAGATTTGACAGGCGGACATGGGCATACTCTATCCTGCCCTGGCAAATCTCAGTTCCACCCATTCAGGCGGAGCTGCTTCAAACTAGTGTTGCACAAAAAATGTTGCAACTTTTCAAAGCTTTTACAACAATTTTCTGTCATAAAAGCTTTGATAAATCAGCCCCATAAAGGTAATTCTCCCATTAAGTTACAAAGCATCATACAGTATATATTGAGCTACAGTAAAAAAATTGGCTCATAAAAAGCAAACCGCTATGTTTCACCATGCAATTATTTTTTCCTGCTGTTCACATCTTCAAGACTCAGGTCCACAATGCCACGACTCTCGGCCATTATACAAGAAGAAAACGTGGGAGGAGTCTTCTTTGAAATAATTTTTACTTTATTAGATCAAATCATTAAAATATAAAAGCATCCATGATAACGGAAATGCAGCCTTACTTTCGACACGTTTCAAGCGTTGTGCCCTTAGTCTTACTTATGACAGCCAGCCATAAATAAAATACTTCCAAGGGTGGGAGGGCGGTGATTTTTTTTTTTTTTATTTTGGACCCACACTACACCCTACACCTGTGCTTTCTCCATTCGCCTTCCACGACAGCATTGGAGGATGTCATCCACGCCCTATTGGGGGACAGGAACACAGAGAGGTTAAAAGCCCCTCCCCTTCCTCAGTACTCCAGTGTCTTCCTGTCCCCCTTGGGGCATGGAGAGGTTCCAGTGCTGTCAGGCCGGCAGAGGCAGCATTGGGGTGTACTTACAGCCGGGCCAGGGATGGACGTCGGGGGCGGCCTCCTCCTCCTTCTCGGGGCTCCCGTGGTGGGACCATCCGGCCTTCCTGCGTCCTACGGGGCAAAGCAGGCCATGTATTGCAACGCCGGAGGCCTGTCCAGCTCTCCGGCGTCTCCCTCCTCCAGCTGCGGTCCCTGGGGCATGCATCAGAGGTGCCGTGGAGGCACTTCCGGTTTCGGGTGTGGCACTTCCGGTTTCGAGCGGCGGCTCCTGTAAGGGCTGTGGCAGGCTGGGCGCGGCTCCAGGGAACCCAGCAGGACTTTCGCGCGCTACTGCCCGCGGCCGGTGACCAGGAGGAGGGAGGGAACAGGTGTTCCTCGTTGGGGGCACGGTACTTCTGGATAAGTACCCGCCGGAAGCTACACCCAGGTAAGGCTGATCCCTGAAACATGGAAGGTGATAGGCTTCCACCTCTGCTTCTGCAGAGCCCAGCGTTCCCCCAGCTCATGTAAGTGTTTCTGGGGGTGGTCACAAGGGGTAGAATTATTTAAGCCCTGCACTCACACTGGGACCCCCTTCTCTTCCCTTTTTGTCTATAGGGAGACGAGGGCCGTCTGTGAAAGGGAGCAATAATGTGGCTGCGGCACAAAATTTCCCTCTTCCTACAACAAGGTGTCGGCCATGACTGACAGGGTTGTCAGGATGGACTCCCCATCCTTGCTTGAGGAGCTCCAATCAATTAGGGAAGAGGTGCAGGCTTCTATCTCGGCACTGCGGGGTTTTGCTGCAGCTTCCGGGCCTTCCCCTCCGTAAGAGAGGAAGCTCCAGGATTGTGACTCTGTGGATCTCATGGAGGCTGGCCAGAGCTCAGCGTTAGAGGATGGCGAGGATATTGCCACTGTTGCCTCTGTCCAGACACGAGAATCTGGACACTATTATTTTTCCACGGAGTCCATGGGTGCATTGGTGGACACTGTCCATTGTACCATGGGAGTAGAGGTGGTGGAATCCCCTTCTTCTGTGCAGGACTAAATGTTCAGAGGCCTGAAGGCTAAGCGGCTCACCCCATCCGAGAGGATTGGAGGGTGATGACTTTGTCTGGGAGGTCCCGAAGGTGGACATCCAGGTGGCCAGGGTAGCAATCAGCTGCTATTGTAAACCCATTGTGCATGCCCTTGACACACTGTTGAAGCTAAGCAGCAGGAGCCTCAGTCACGGGCTGGATGGGAGACCTCATGAGAGACCCAATGGGAATCTCTATGGAAGTCTCTATAAAGTCAATGGGACTTCTAACATGAAGATCTATGGCAGTATTCCATTTGGGAAGCTTAGCATATAAGACCGCGTTGCCTTTTGAAGATTCCTCCCGGTTGAAGGACCCCCTCGTTCGTAAAATGGAGAGTGTCCTCAAAAAATCCTGGGAGGCGGCAGCTATGTCTTTAACGGTGTACATTTCCTCTACATGTGAGCAGGTCTCTCTTTAAGTGGCTCACCCAGCTGGGAGAATTCATCCTGCAGGGTACTCCCAGGGAGGAGCTTTGGACTCCATTCCACTTCTGAGACGTGCTACGGGCTTCCTGGCCGATGCCTCTGCTGAGTCGTTCCGCGTTGGCGCCAGGTGCGCAGTGTTGGCTAACACAGCTCGCAGGGCAGTGTGGCTTACAAGGTGGAATGGGGAGGTCACGTCTAAGCTCCAGCTGTGTGGCCTCCCCTTGCAAAGGGCATTGGATGACATCCTGGAAAAGGTGTCAGACCGGAAAAGGTGTCTCCCGGAACAGGAGCCCTTTCGGAGGCAGTCCTTTTGGCCTGAGCGCAGCCAACCCTCCCAGTCTAAAGGGAAGGGTAAGTCTGGTCGCTGGGCATTCCAGTACGGGGACAAAACCCGTAATATCTTGCTCCCCCAGCAGCGGCATCACCAGCCGGCCCCTAAACAAGGTCGCCTTCCCCATTGCGGGGCGGCTCCTGCGGTTTCTGCCACAGTGACAAGCAATCTCCTTGTGCCCTTGGATCCTCTCGACCATTTGGGAGGGTCTACGCTTGGAATTCGAGAGCCAGCCCCTCCGTGTCTTCGAGTCCTCTCCCTTCCTCAGGGGGACTCTCGCACGGTTTTTCTTGTCGGGTCTGCGACACCTATTGGATTCGGGTGTGGGGTCCTCGGTTCCTCCTGGAGAGGAGGGCCAGGGGCGCTACTCCCGGTTGTTGTAGACCTCCAGAACGCGTATTCTCATGTCCCCATTCACCCGTCCCACAAGCGCTTTCTGCGATTCACGATCTCCAGGGCAGGCGGGACGGTCCATTCTCGGCTTAATGTGCTGCCCTTTGGGATTTCGTCGGCCCCAGAGGTTACCAAACTCATGGGGGAAGCGATCACATTCATCCAGACCCAGGGGATATGTATGCTTCCCTATTTAGATGACATGTTGGTGGTGGCTCCTTCAGCAGTGCTTCTGCGCACAAAGGTCTCCAACACATTGGAGATTCTTCAGTCCCTGGGATGGGTACCCAATCTTCGGGAATCGGAACAGGTGCCTGCAACCCGACGTCAATTTTTGGGAGTCTTGCTGGCCTCCTCCAGACAGACCTCGTTCCTTCCTGCGGCATATCAGCTTTTGCGCCACGTGAATCTGACCCGCTTCCGGGCAAGGGGGTCGCCCTCCTTGTGGGAAGCAATGTCCCTGTTAGGGGCCATGATGGCCTGCATTCAGTCAGTAACATGGGCTCAGGCTCCTTCCCGACTGCTCCAGGAACACATACTGAGTTCCTGGGACGGACGTCAGGATTCCTTAAACTCGGGGGTCCGGACCCCGGGGCGGGTGGTAACCTCGCTTTCCTGGGGATGAATCCCAGACACCTTCCTGTGACCTTCGTTCCCACTGATGCCAGCGGTTCCGGTTGGGGCACGATGGTAGTTTGCACACCGTTCCAGGGGATTTGGAGTGGCTCGGTCAGTCGCCAGTCGTCAAACTTCTGGCAGTGGAGGAAGCGCTTCTTGCTGCAGCTCACATTCTCCGGGGTCATTATGTCAAGGTCCTGTCAGACAATGTGACTACGGTTGCTTCTTGCGGTACCAAGGCGGTACTCGTGGCTTACGCTTGCAGGGGCTGGCAGACTGTTCTTTTTGTGGGCGGTACGCCATTTTCTCTCCTCCTCGGCAGTACATCTGAAGGGAATGGCCAATGTACAGGCAGATTCTTGAGCCGCACGGAGGTCCCCCCAGGAGAATGGTGCTTCCATCCGGAAGTATTTCGCTCTCTTACGGACAAGTGGGGTGTCCTTTCGATCGACCTGTTCGCTTCGGGCTCGAATACAAAGGTGCCAACCTTTTTCTCCCTGACGTGGTTGGACCATCCTCGGGGGCTGGACGCTTTTTCCCATCCCTGGGACTTCCGGTTGGTGTATACATTTCCTCCAATCCCCCCACTTCCCAAGACGTTGCAACGGATTCGGGCGGAGGGGGTGACACTATCCTGGTGGCTCCCCTGGGGCCCAAACTGGCGTGGTACGACGCCATCCGAGACCTGGGCCTGGAGGGACCGATTATGTTAGCCCAGTCTCAACCTACTGTCCAGGGTCCTCTGTTTCACCCGGGCCCTCAGTGGCTCATTCAGGCGGCCTGGCTGTTGCGGCCGGGATCCTGAGGACCAAGGGTCTCTCCCAGGCAGTGATCCGCACGCTTCAGCAGAGCAGGAAGCCTGTGACAAACGCTATTTACGGGAGGGCTGGAATCGGTTCCTGTCCTGGTGTGCTCCTTCCATCCCGACCATGCATCATCCTAATGTGGCCCAACTCTTGGATTTTTGCAGCGTAGCTTGGATTTGGGGCTTCGGTCGAGCATTCTTTATGTCCAGAGGTCGGCACTTGGGGCGGTTTTTGCCCAGGATCTTGCTTCCCATCCATGGCTCAAGCAGTTTTTTACTTCTGCTTGGGGGTGGCGTCCCCGGATTCGGCCTTCTGTCCCTCCCTGGGATTTGATGCTTGTTCTCCAAGGGCTTGCTCGAAGTCCCTTTGCACCCTTGTCTGCTGCATCCCTTACGTCTCTCACAAGGTGGCGTTTTTGGTGGCCATCACTTCTGCTCCCAGAGTTGGAGAACTGCAGGCACTCTCTGTCTGGGCTCCGTGCCTCGTGGTGTCCGTTGTTCGCATTACGCTTCGGTTGCATTCATCTTTTCTTCTGAAAGTTGTCGGCTTTCCATCGGTCCCAGGATGTGGTTCTGCCTTCAATTTGTCGATCTCCTGCTAATGCGGCTGAGGCCGTGTTTCACTCCTTGGATGTTCGTCGGACTGTCCTCCTCTATCTCCGAGAGTCTGCTTCCTGGAGGTTAGATCAGAACCTGTTTGTTCGGCTTTTGGGAATAATACAGGGAAGAAGACTTCCCAGGCTGCCATCGCTTCCTGGATCAAGAAGGCGATCTGTGAGGTCTACATCGCTTCGGTCCTTGCTCCTCCGGTGGGGTTGAAGTCTCCTTCAACTCGGGCTGCTGCTACTCCCTGGATGGAGCAGGCTGGAGCTTCATCGGAGCTGATTTGCAGAGCGGCTACGTGGTAGCCTCTCCTCACTTTTTCTTGCCTCTATAGGTTAGATCTGTCCTTCGGTCGGGATCTGTCCTTTGGTAGGAGAGTCCTACATGCAATAGTCCCACCCTGAGGAGTATCGGTGGTATTCCTCCAATGCTGTCGTGGAAGGCGAATGGAGAAAACTGAATTAGTCCTTACCGGTAATTCCTTTTCTTGGAGCCTTCCACGACAGCATCAGTTCCCCCCCTTGTTGGTGTTTGGTTCCGGTTTGTATCAGATAATCCATGGCTAAGGGTGATCTTGGTAAACACTGGAGTACTGAGGAAGGGGAGGGGCTTTTAACCTCTCTGTGTTCCTGTCCCCCAATAGGGCGTGGACGACATCCTCCAATGCTGTCGTGGAAGGCTCCAAGAAAAGGAATTACCAGTAAGGACTAATTCAGTTTTCAACTCCGGTGTGAGCTGATCAAACACTGCACGTGGCTCTCACTGAGCCAAGCACCAACTGCACCCAACCACAGCGATGCTCGCTCTAGTGCTTTGCAAACATAAAGCACCCGAAGTACGAATCCTAACAGGTTTGTTCAACCCCGGGAGGTTTGGTGACCCAAACTGAACCTTGAAAGGTGTGCTCATCACTAATGGTGGGCAGCCGATTACAAAACCATTGGACACATGTACAAGGGGAACTTTTAGATTGAGGATGGATAAGTGAACATAGTGCCAGCTTTTTTATGGTTGCCAAGAAATCTTGAGTATTAAATTAAAGCACATGTCATGTTATAGATCTAGGATTAATTTAGCCCAATTGCCTACACCCAAAGTAAAAAATCAACGATGGCATTAAAAACTGGCACATTGTTCAAGCCAAATACATGGTAAATAGTTCTCTAGAATTCCACACCCAAAGGATGATTTGCATGTGCCATGTAGGCGGCATACATTATACATACCTATAATATCAGCGTTAAATCAATCCATAGGCAGATTCCATTATTTCCAGAACAAGTTTGCATTGACTGTAAGTAGAAAGATTTCCTTATTATTTTTCTAAATGAAAACATTGACTATATATATATATATATATATATATATATATATATATATATATATATATATATATATATAATGTGTGTGTGTGTGTGTGTGTGTGTGTATATATATATCTATATACATATATATACATATATATATATATACATACATGCATACATACATACATACATACATACATAACATTTATATATTTGGGTTTTGCCTTTACCTGAATATTCATTTTTGATGTCTTATAAGAAGGTGAATGTGAAAATCTACTTTTAAAAATAAGCTGACTATGGAGGGCTCAGAGCTCCAATGTTTTACTACATAGCTCCTAATCCTTCCTTAGGCTATGTGCGCACGTTGAGTGTTTGTTTGCAAACATTTCCGCACCAATTTCTATGCACTGAAAGCACAATTTTTTTTTTGTGTTTTTCTGCATGTGTTTTTTTCCTGCATTTATGGTGGATAAATGCACCAAGAAATGACATGCTGCAAATTTATTTCTGCACCAAATCTGCAAGGGAAAAAAAGCAAAATGTGCAGTAAACTGCAGGATTCTCATTGACGTTGTTGACATAAGGATTTGATTGTATTTTTGTGGCAAAACTGCACTCAAAAACGCAGCAAAAACATGATAAAAGCTGCCATTGAGCTAGATTCTCATAAAATCACCAAATACAAATAGGCTATATCGGTTATTGTATTAACCGCCAAGATGGACCACTTGTTAAAACGGAAGGGTTTTTGTTTTCTTTATAAGTTTTTTGCATTAGGGCGTTATTAAAAATATTGCTTTGTTTTGCTTCTGAATGAACTACGCTAAGTTATGATCAAAGTTGGAACTTCATTCGGTCATAATTGAAATCAACTTACAAAATTGTTTGGGTGAAGAGACTGAAGGGCAGTAAATATTCCAAAATGTCTCTGTATAAATCTAAATTTATGTATATAATATACACATACATACAAACACACAAAAAAGTTCACCGCAGCACATAGTCACTGCCAAACATGTGCATGCATAGAGGTATAGTTAAAAACACCTGTACATTTGAGACAAACCAAACACATAAGTTATTTACAAAAAAAACTCAATTTGTGGATTTTTTTCCACTTATCTTTGTAAGGTAAGGTTCTTGGTACACATATTGTCAATTTGTGTTTGCCTATCAACCGTAGCAAGGTGACCTTAGGTCTGATGGGTACCTTATGGTGGGTTTATACGCTCAGATATCTGAAACCATATACCGTATATACTCGTGTATAAGCCGACCCGTGTATAAGCCGACCCCCCTACTTTTGCCCCCAAAAACTGGGAAAACTTATTGACTCGCGTATAAGCCGAGGGTGGACTCCAGCACAGGTATACAACCCCCAGCAGTGAGGTATACAGCAGCCTCCCCAGTGGTAGTATACAGCAGCAGCCCCAGTGGTAGTATACAGCAGCCCCAGAGGTATATACAGCCCCATATGCAGCCCCAGAGGTATATGCAGCCCCAGAGGTATATGCAGCCCCATATGCAGCCCCAGAGGTATATGCAGCCCCATATGCAGCCCCAGAGGTATATGCAGCCCCAGAGGTATATGCAGCCCCAGAGGTATATGCAGCCCCATATGCAGCCCCAGAGGTATATGGAGCCCCATATGCAGCCCCAGAGGTATATGCAGCCCCATATGCAGCCCCAGAGGTATATGCAGCCCCAGAGGTATATGCAGCCCCATAGGTATATGCAGCCCCAGAGGTATATGCAGCCCCAGAGGTATATGCAGCCCCCTATGCAGCCCCAGAGGTATATGCAGCCCCATATGCAGCCCCAGAGGTATATGCAGCCCCATATGCAGCCCCAGAGGTATATGCAGCCCCAGAGGTATATGCAGCCCCAGAGGTATATGCAGCCCCATATGCAGCCCCAGAGGTATATGCAGCCCCATATGCAGCCCCAGAGGTATATGCAGCCCCATATGCAGCCCCAGAGGTATATGCAGCCCCAGAGGTATATGCAGCCCCAGAGGTATATGCAGCCCCATATGCAGCCCCAGAGGTATATGCAGCCCCATATGCAGCCCCAGAGGTATATGCAGCCCCAGAGGTATATACAGCCCCAGAGGTATATGCAGCCCCAGAGGTATATGCAGCCCCATATGCAGCCCCAGAGGTATATACAGCAGCAGCAGCCCCAGGGCTGTATACAGCCGCAGCCCCAGGGCTGTATACAGCAGCAGCCCCAGGGCTGTATACAGCCGCAGCCCCAGGGCTGTATACAGCCGCAGCCCCAGGGCTTTATACAGCAGCAGCCCCAGGGCTGTATACAGCAGCAGCCCCAGGGCTGTATACAGCCGCAGCCCCAGGGCTTTATACAGCAGCAGCCCCAGGGCTGTATACAGCCGCAGCCCCAGGGCTGTATACAGCCGCAGCCCCGGAGTTATACAGGCCCCCCATCAAGTTCCAGGGCCCCCCCCCCCTTGCGCGCCAGCCTGTAAGGTAAATTCATACTTACCAGTGTCCAGTCGCGCCGCCCGCAGCTGCCGATATGACGATCCCGGGCTCCATTCAGCGTCTTCCCGCGGCTTCCTGTAGTCGCGGGCAATGACGTCATTGCCCGCACTACAGGAAATGCGGAAGACGCTGAATGGAGCCCGGGATCGTCATGTCGGCAGCTGCGGGCGGCGCGACTGGACACTGGTAAGTATGAATTTACCTTACAGGCTGGCGCGCAAGGGGGGGGGGGGGCCCTGGAACTTGATGGGGGGCCTGTATACCTCCGGGGTTGCTGCGGTATTTTTTTTTTTTTTTTCATATACTCGCGTATAAGCCGAGGGGGGACTTTTCAGCCCAAATTTTGGGCTGAAAAACTCGGCTTATACGCGAGTATATACGGTAGTTTAAACGTCGTGCTTTTGACATCATTCGAACGATATTGTTTTTGCATCGTTGTGTGTAAACGCAGGATATCTGAAGGAAAATCGTTGGATCGGACATCTCAGCAGTGTGCTCAGGACCTCACTTTTATCGTTCGTCATCCAATTAACGCTCCAGCAAAGTGCAGCATCGTTCAGTGTGACACCAAGATGAACGATATCGTTCTGAATTCTCCTACTCCTGCCACTTTATCCAATCGTTCACAAAGTTGTAATGAACGACGCTGGCGCGTTGCCAAATTACACATCGTTAACGATATCCTTGCGTTTGACATCGCACTAACAATGACGAAACGATCGCAGTCACGTGACATTCCAAACTATATCATTTCAGATATCTGAGCGTGTAAACCCACCATAACCATCACTATGACAATCTCTTTGTGGACTATATCCTCCATTTTTATATTATTTGGGAGGTGGGAGTATTCACTTCAATCAAAGGAAACCTGGGGTTGGTGGGATAGGGAGTGCAGAGTAAGGCCTGTTTCACACATCTGTGCCTCTGGCATATGTACGGTCTGAGCCGACACAAGCCGGAGGCATGGACATACGGAGGGCCATTATTCTCTATGCCCGCCTTCACACGTCCGTGGCACCACATGGACTGTGTCTCCGTGTAGAGCAGACACGTGTCCGTGTGCTCCACATGGCAACATGTCTGTTTCTTACCAGCACCGCGGACCGCTTTTGGCCAAAAAGTGTGACATCCGTGTGCACGGACCAAAGTTAAAAACTTAAGCATTTCATACTCGCCTCCCTCCAACACTGTCTTCTCCTCTCACTTCTGGTGCCGATCGTTAGGCTCATGAATATTCATGAGCCTGGAAGTGAGAGGAGCAGCGGCACTGGAGGAAGGTGAGTATGCACTGATAGGCTGTCCATGTGTTATCCACGGATACCACATGGACAGCGCATGTGTCACACGATCCATGACACATGATACAAGACCCGCCCACAAACGGCTTTGTCTCACACGCCCGTGGTTTCACGGTTGTGTGAAACAGGCCTAAAGATGTGGAGCCAGTGAACTCCCAACAACTGATTGATTGATTGTTCTTTGATGGGCAAACACAAATTGGCCAATATGTGTACCAAGACTCTTACCGTACAAAGATAAGTGAAACAAAATCCACAAATTCAGTTGTTTGTTTTTTTTTAAAAAGTTTGTTTTTGTTTTTTTTCTCAAATGTATAGGTGTTTTTAACTACCGTATATCTCTTTGTATGCACATGTTTAGTAGTGACTAGAGAACAAAAGAAAAAAGGAAAGAAAGAGGAGAGAAAGAAAAAGAAAGTAAAGTAAAAGTCTTGACAAGCATACACTGTGTTCCAAATTATTATGCAAATGTTCTTTTTTTTCTGTTTTTCCTAAATGGTTGGTGCAAATGATGATCAGTGTAATAAGTCACCACCCGTTAAAGTATACATCATATTTTATTGAAGAAACCTCCCAATGATAACCGTATAATTTTCAAAATAAAAAAAAACTCTAAATGCAGTGTTCCAAATTATTAAGCACAGTAGAGTTTGTAAACATTTGATATGTTTGAAATAACTGAAAATGCTCATTTGTTGAATTTGCAGCATTAACAGGTCACATTCACTGAAATAAAAATCTATTTAACTCCAAAACATCCTAACAGGCCAAGTTACATGGTAACATAGGAACCCTACTTTGAGATCACCTTTGCAATTCTTGCATCCATTGATATTGTGAGTTTCTGGAGAGTTTGAGTTTCTGCTTGTGTTTCTTTGTATGATGTCAGAATAGCCTCCCAGAGCTGCTGTTTTGATGTGAATTGCCTCCCACCCTCATAGATTTTTTGCTTGATTATACTCCTAAGGTTCTCTATAGGGTTGAGGTCAGGGGAAGATGGTGGCCACACCATGAGTTTATCTCCTTTTATGCCCATATCAGCCAATGACATAGAGGTATTCTTTGCAGCATGGGATGGTGCATTGTCATGCATGAGGATGATTTTGCTCCTGAAGGTACATTTTTGCTTTTTGTACCATGGAAGAAAGTTCTCAGTTGGAAACTCTATATACGTTGTAGAGGTCATTTTCACACCATCAGGGACCTTAAAGGGGCCTACCAGCTGTTTCCCAATGATTCCAGCCCAAAACATGACTCCTCCACCTCCTTGCTGACGTCGCAGTTTTGTTGGGACATGGTGGCATCCACCAACCATCCACTACTCTATTCATCTGGACCATCCAGGGTTTCTCGGCACTCATCAGTAAACAATACTGTTTGAAAATGAGTCTTCATGTATATCTGGACCCACTGCAACCGTTTCTGCTTGTGAGCACTGTTTAGGTGTGGCCGAATAGTAGGATTATGCACCACAGCAAGCCTTTGAAGGATCCTACACCTTGAAGTTCGAGGGACTCCAGAGGCACCAGCAGCTTCAAATATCTGTTGGTTGGTTTGTAAGGCCTTTTTAGCAGCTGCTCTCTTAATCTGATGAACTTGCCTTGCAGAAACCTTCCTCATTCTGCCTTTATATGCACGAACACGTCTGTGCTAAGAATCAGCCACAAATCTCTTCACAGTATGATGATCACGCTTACGTTTTTGTGCAATATCTTTGTTTTCATCCCTTATCCAAGGCATTGCATTATTTGTTGCTTTTCAGCAGCAGAGACATCCTTTTTCTATCCCATGTTACTTAAAAACTGTGGCCTGCGTAATATTGTGGAACACCCAGTTTTTCTTTTATTGGGCTCAACTGCCAAACTAATTATCACAGGTATCTGAGATTGATTTCAATGATCCAAAGAACCCTGAGACACAATACCATCAATGGGTTTCATTGAAAAAAAATAAAAATAAAACCCTATGACACTTAAAACCAATTTGCATAATAATTTGGAACACAGTGTAAGATGCTTGGTAGTTCAGGGAATATCAAAGGAAAAGGAATCAGATTATATAACTTGCTCAATATTGTAATCAAAGAGCTGGTACCTTAAAAATATTATATTGAACCCAACTGGTGGGAAAATAAGCAACCTGTTAGACATCCTAGTTTGCACTAATGTGATAATCGTTGCCATATGGACAATACCTCAATAGCTCTGCAGCCATAATCAATCCTACGGTATAAGGACCAGATTGAAGGGACTGAGAAAGCTTTCTGAGTAAATAATCAAAGTAAAACATTAAGTAAAATGTCACAAAGAAATCTCCAAATGTATACATAATACACAGTGGGGACCATATAAAGTACAGAAAAGGTTACCTACCTCTCTTGAAAATTCTAATAATCAACAGGTCAGGGGTGAATACCCATATGTTCTAGATATCCAAATGCTAAATAAACAAAAACAAAGTAGTCAGTAAATAACTAATATAGGGCCCCTTTTACATCAGCGTTTTTGCTGATTTGTTGCAGATTCCGCAGATTTACCGCATTTGCCGCTTAACGGCTGCACTTGTGGCAAACCCCATTCATTCTCTAAAGGTACCTTTACACGCCGCGACGGCAGGCTGGATACATCCCGCTACAGGCTACAAATGTAGCTTGTAGTGCCAATGTAGCCCGTCGTAGCGGCGTCTGAAGACGTGACGCTGCAGCCGGCAACAGATACATCTGTTTCCTAGGTCTGCTCGAAAACTGATGGCTACAACGCCGATGGTAGCGAGCTGTATCGGCGTGTAAAGAGGCAACGGAAGGGAACTCTGGACACCCGGGGCTGTAGCTGCAATGTAGCTAAGGCGTGACCCAGGCTCCGGGATACCGCGCCCCATCACCGATCATTGGAGGAAGCTCCTGCATGACGATTGGTAGTCGCTGCCTAGGGCGGCATATTTAAGGAGCTGACCAGTCACACTACACAATCGCTCGAGCGTGCTGGATGTCTCAGCCTCCTGCGATGCCTGGCCAATCATGATGATATTGCGCTGTCCTATCATCGTACGGACGGCTCGTAATCCAAGATTGTGGCACGCCTATGTGCTGTCCCTGCTGTACCAGGTCCGCCCATATTAGCTTATTGTAGCGCTGTGTAAACGTGGTACGCTAAGCTACAGCTGGCTACTTGACACACCCGGCGATGTAGCTAGCTATAGATGTAGCGTGGCGTAGCGCACCTTGTCGCGGCGTGTAAAGGAGATGCGTTGACCGTTTGTAGCCGTTTGAGCGTGCTCGTGCACGTGAAGTAGCGGGATGTATCCAGCCTGCCGTCGCGGCGTGTAAAGGTACCTTAAGGGATTTGTGCGGTTTTTGCCATGATCCGGCACTTGCAGCAGGTGATAAAAATTCTGCTAGCTGCGTTTTTTTGACCTGCCACAAGTGCCGGATCGTGGCAAAAAACACATTTGCTGCACCTGCCACAAGTCCCATAGAGAATGAATGGGGTTTGCCGCATGTGCAGATGCGGTAAATCTGCCAAATCTGCAACAAATCAGCCAAAACGCTGATGTGAAAGGGGCCTTACATACACAAGGAGAAAACAAGACAGTCAAAGAACCCCATGTTACATGTGTCCTATCAGGGTCGGTCCTACCACCGGTGCAGCCGGTTCAATGAACCAAGGCCCCGAGCTGGTAGGGGCCCCCCAAGGCTCCCCAGCACCTATGTCTGGCTAGGGTCACATTTGCATTGTGACCCCAGCCTGACACAAGAGCTAAAAACTAGCAGCATAGCGTTACAGAGAGTGAAAGCTATGCTGCTAGTCAACTGTGCCCCATAGCAACCCGATGTTTACCTTAGCAGCTAGCTGCTGCTAAGGTGAACATCGGGTTACTATGGGGCTCCATTGACTAGCAGCAGCTATGTGCTGCTTGCTGCTAGTCAATGGAGCCCCATAGTATCCCGATGGGCCTCGGGTCCCATTGGCCATGCCCCCAATCCCTGCCCCCTAACCACCCTGGGCCCTGTGCAGACTACAGAGGGACCCCCATTCACTAATCTTATCGGCAGCACTGCCAATATGATTAGTGTTGGCGGGCCCTCTGCAGTGGCAAAGCAGGGAGAGCGATCTCCCGACTCTGCCTGCCGCCTCCGTGCCTCTGCCTCCTCTGCGCAGGAGGCGGTCCGGATGACATCATCACCATGGGACTGCTTCCTGTGCGCACTGTGGAGGACAGACCCGTCGCCCCAGGCATCGGCTGCAGGCTCAAGATCTCTGGTATGGTGAGTATGAAAGGTGAAGGTTGGGGGAGGAGGAGGGGGGTTGAGGGAGGGGGGAAAGGGGTTGAGGGAGGGGGGAGGGGGGTTGACTGGGAGAACCCTTAGTACATACTACTACATACTACTAATACTAATACTACTGGGCAATGAGCATGATTATCATCATGCCCATTACCCAGCATGTCCTGCCAGCCTCTGCTTACTGGTACTATCATGCCCAGCATGTACCATCAGTGGCTGGCAGGACATGCTGGGTGGGCATGATAGTACCAAGGAGGCTGACAGGACATACTAAGCATGATTCATGCCTAGTATATCCTGCCAGCCTCTGTCATACTATCATGCCCACCCAGCATGTCCTGCCAGGCCAGCCACTGGTGTTGTGGTACTATCATGCTAGTACTACCACCAGTGACTGGCAGGACATGCTGGGTGGGCATTTTAGTACCATGGAGACTGGCAGGACATACTAGGCATGAATCATGCCAATCATGCCTAGTATGTCCCGCCAGCCTCTGTCGTACTATCATGCCCACCCAGCATGTCCTGCCAGCCACTGGTGGTACTATCATGCTAGTACTACCACAAGTGGCTGGTTGGCAGGATATGTCGGGTGAGCATGATAGTACCACAGAGGCTGGCAGGACATACTTGGCATCATTCATGCCTAGTATGTCCTGCCAGTCTCTGTGGTACTATCATGCCCACCCAGCATGTCCTGCCAGGCCAGCCACTGGTGGTGTGGCACTATCATGCTAGTACTACCACCAGTGGCTGGCAGGAAATGCTGGGTGGGCATGATAGTACCACAGAGGCTGGCGAGAAATACATGGCATGATTCATGCCTAGTATGTCCTGCTAACCTCTGTGGTACTATCATGCCCAGCATGTCCTGCCTGCCACTGATGGTAGCACTAGCATGATAGTACCACAGTGACTGGCAGTACATGCTGGGCAATGGGCATAATAGTACCACAAAGGCTGGGAGAACATACTGGGCAATGGGCATGATAGTACCACCAGTAGACTGACTAGGCGGCCTTCAGGGCTCCGTCTTCCCTTCTTGCTGCTGTTAGGCTGGGTTAACATTGAGTTTATGCTGTGCATTACAACGGATCCGTTGTAAATCAGCACAAACGCAATGTACCATAGACTTGCATTGCAAAAATGCATACTAACGCTTGCAAAAATAGGCATGCGTTTGAAAGTATGCATTATTTGCAATGCACAGGAAATACGGTTGGTGGCTGGAGGCCAGCTGAGCACTTCTATCAGTTACAGGTGTGTTCTACTGTTATTCTGTGCCTGCTCATCTCTGTCAGCAGACATATTTGTCTAATGGCAAAGATGTAGCAGAGCTGAAGACAGAAGACCCGTGGATTACGTCGGAGCGAGGATTTTTTTTATATTAAAGATGGAGTCCCTAAATATGTTTTGTGTTTTATTTTGATTAAAAAACATTTTTCTCTGTGTTGTGGTTTTTTTATTTCTGTTTACTAGAAATTCATGGTGACCATGTCTAATTTGGCGTGACACCATGAATGCATAGCTAATAATAATGATAATACAAAGCTGGTACTAACTCCCTTATTACCCAGCATGTCACCCCCACCAGGGCCGCTGGAAGAGCCGGATACAGCACCTGGAAATGGTGCTACGATGAATGCACCAATTCCAGGGGTGGCTGCGGGCTGCTGTTTTCAACTTGGGGGGCCCAGAATGTTTAAGCCTTAAGGTACCGTCACACGCGGCAATTTTGCTCGCAATTTCACTGGCAATTTGCTGGTTGCAGTGAAATCATGGACACATTGTTCCATTTGTACATGGCAACAAAATAGAACAATGTGTCCATGATTTCACTGCAACCAGCAAATTGCTAGTGAAATTGCGAGCAAAATTGCCTTGTGTGACGGTACCTTTACCATGCTGAAAATCCCAGCCCCTAGCTGCCTGGTTTTACCTGGTTGGTGATCAAAATATGGCAGGAGCCCACACATTTTTTTATTTTTTTAAATAATTTAAAAATAAAAAATTGGGTATGCCTGACTTTTGATCACCAGCCAAGGTAAAGTCAGGCAGCTGGACGTGGCAGCCCCATAGCTGTCTGCTTTATCTGCGCTGAGAATCAAAAATTCTGTGGAGCGCTATGTCATTTTTAAAAAAAAATTTTTTTTTCACACTTCTATATGTGTGACAGACCCAACAGACAATCACAGACGCTGACACAGAGAATGGGCGTCTGTGATTGGCTGCTTGAGTAACCTGAAAGCAGCCCATACATGGTACCATACAGAAATGTATGGGCTGATTATAGATTACTCAAACAGCCAATCACAGACGCCCATCCTCTTTGACAGCATCTGTGATTGGCTGTTTGGTCTGTCACATACAGTTGTGGCCAAAAGTATTGACACCCCTGTAATTCTGTCAGATAATACTCAGTTTCTTCCTGAAAATGATTGCAATCACAAATTCTTTGGTATTATTATCTTCATTTAATTTGTCTTCAATGGAAAAACACAAAAGAGAATGAAGCAAAAATCAACCATTGATCATTTCACAAAAAACTCAAAAAATGGGCCAGACAAAAGTATTGGCACCCTCAGCCTAATACTTGGTTGCACAACCTTTAGCCAAAATAACTGCGATCAACCGCTTCCGGTAACCATCAATGAGTTTCTTACAATGCTCTGCTGGAATTTTAGACCATTCTTCTTTGGCAAACTGCTCCAGGTCCCTGATATTTGAAGGGGGCCTTCTCCAAACTGCCATTTTTAGATCTCTCCACAGGTGTTCTATGGGATTCAGGTCTGGACTCATTGCTGGCCACCTTAGAAGTCTCCAGTGCTTTCTCTCAAACCATTTTCTAGTGCTTTTTGAAGAGTGTTTTGAGTCATTGTCCTGCTGGAAGACCCATGACCTCTGAGGGAGACCCAGCTTTCTCACACTGGGCACTACATTATGCTGCAAAATTTGTTGGTAGTCTTCAGACTTCATAATGCCATGCACACGGTCAAGCAGTCCAGTGCCAGAGGCAGCAAAGCAACCCCAAAACATCAGGGAACCTCCGCCATATTTGACTGTAGGGACCGTGTTCTTTTCTTTGAATGCCTCTTTTTTTCTACTGTAAACTCTATGTTGATGCCTTTGCCCAAAAAGCTCTACTTTTGTCTCATCTGACCAGAGAACATTCTTCCAAAACGTTTTAGGCTTTCTCAGGTAAGTTTTGGCAAACTCCAGCCTGGCTTTTTTATGTCTCGGGGTAAGACGTGGGGTCTTCTTGGGTATCCTACCAAACAGTCCCTTTTCATTCAGAAATGATTGATAGTACGGGTTGACACTGTTGTACCCTCGGACTGCAGGGCAGCTTGAACTTGTTTGGATGTTAGTCGAGGTTCTTTATCCACCATCCGCACAATCTTGCGTTGAAATCTCTCGTCAATTTTTCTTTTCCGTCCACATCTAGGGAGGTTAGCCACAGTGCCATGGGCTTTAAACTTCTTGATGACACTGCGCACGGTAGACACAGGAACATTCAGGTCTTTGGAGATGGACTTGTAGCCATGAGATTGCTCATGCTTCCTCACAATTTGGTTTCTCAAGCCCTCAGACAGTTCTTTGGTCTTCTTTCTTTTCTCCATGCTCAATGTGGTACACACAAGGACACAGGACAGAGGTTGAGTCAACTTTAATCCATGTCAACTGGCTGCAAGTGTGATTTAGTTATTGCCAACACCTGTTAGGTGCCACAGGTAAGTTACAGGTGCTGTTAATTACACAAATTGGAGAAGCATCACATGATTTTTCTAACAGTCCCAATACTTTTGTCCACCCCCTTTTTTATGTTTGGTGTGGAATTATATCCAATTTGGCTTTAGGACAATTCTTTTTGTGTTTTTTCATTGAAGACAAATTAAATGAAGATAATAATACCAAAGAATGTGTGATTGCAATCATTTTCAGGAAGAAACTGAGTATTATCTGACAGAATTGCAGGGGTGTCAATACTTTTGGCCACAACTGTATACAAGTGTGAAAAGAAATAATTTTTAAAAACATGACGTTGTGCTCCGCAGGATTTTAGATTCTCACCGCAGATAAAGCAGACAGCTACTCCACCCCCAGCTGCCTGGCTTTACCTTGGTTGGCGATCAAAAGACAGAGAAGCCTAATATTTGTTTTAAACTTATTTAAAATATTAAAAAAAAATGTGTGTGCTTCCGCCATATGTTGATCGCCAGCCAGATAACACAAGGCAGCTGGGGGCTGGGATTCTCAGCATGGTAAGGCCCAAGAGTTCTTGGCCCCCCATGCTAAAAACCGCAGCCCGCAGCCACCCCTGAAAATGGTGCACTTATCATAGCACCATTTCCAGGCTCTTTATCTGGGTCTTCAAGCGGCCCTGGTAGTGAGTGGCACCCTGGGTAATAGGGTTTGTACCAGGCCAGCTTTGCATTATCAGCTGGAACTAAGCTCGAAATTCATGGTGTCATGCCAAATTAGATATAACCACCATGAATTTCTAGTAAACAAAAAAAAAACACAGAAATTTTTATTTTATTAAAAATAAAACACAAAACACACTTAGTGACTCCATCTTTAATAAAAAATAAATCATGGTTCGTAATCCATAGGTCTTCTGTCTTCAGCTCTGCTACATTTTTGCCATCAGACAAATATGTCTTCTGACAGAGATGAGCAGGCACAGAATGACACTGGAGCACTGTTAATCCCATGTCACACTAAACGAGATCGCTAGCGGAATTGCTGTTAAGTCACAGATTTGGTGACGCAACAGTGACATCGCCAGCAATCTCGCTACGTTTGACACTTAGCAGCGATCAGGGCCCTGCTGTGATATCGCTGGTCGTTACAAAGTGCTTTGAATAATTTTTTGGTCGTTGCACTCCAGCTGGGAACGCTGCATCGCTGTGTTTGACTGGGACAAAGACCAGCAATCTCAATACTATGCCCAAGAGTGACAGATTCCCAACGACGTCCGTATCATTACGGATCGTTGCTGAGTTGCTGGTGAGATCTGACTGTTTGAAATCTCATCAGCGATCCCAAAGTGACGCAACAGCGATCCCTACAGGTCGTATCGTTGTTGGGATCGCTGGTGCGTCGCTTCGTGTGACCGTACCCTTACTGTGTAGTGCGGCACTATGTCGCTTTTTTTCATTTGATGTAGTGTAGAAATCTTGGGAAAAGTGTGGATTGTGCTCTGGAAGTGATCAGTTATAGATAACTGTTATTTTCTGCAGAGATGATTCTACATAGAAGATGTGGTATCGGTCTGTGACAGAAGAACTTCACCTAGAGACATCACTGGTGAGTATGTGTATTACGTATACACACACACTGACACTATATACAGAGCTCCTGTGTATAATGTCTCTGGTGATCACTGTATAACTTGTACACTGACCCAATGTACAGAGGTTTTTTACATTTTTATTATTTTAGCATTATTTGTCATTATGTGGTGGCATTATGTGCTTTGGTCATGACATGACGATATTTGTCCCTTGTATGTGGTATTATTCAGTTACTATGTAGTGGTAATATGTGGTCTCATGGTGTAGCAGTATTTATATCTTGTATGTGGTAGTATTTGATCACTATGTGGTGGTATTATGTGCTTTGGTCATGGTTTGGCGGTGTTTCTGCCTTCCATCTGATAATATTAGTCTTGGTAGAGTGGTCGGTCATTTGTTTTATCTGATATCAATAAGGTGAAACTTCTTTATTTCCAATAGATATTAAATACTTGCATGTTTAACCCCTCCCTGTCCTCTGACACAGCAGCAGAGATGCAGAGGTTCGCCAGAGAAAGCAAGTTGAGCATTTGGTGAGATTTTCACCTCAGTATTTATAAGATAAAAACAGGAGTGGGTGAGAAATGCAAAAAAAAAATACCTCTGATTGCTCGACTCCTGGTTTTGTCTTACAAATACTGAGGGAAAAATATCACCAAATGCTCAAAGTGCCACATTTTACTGATGGTGCGGATTCCACCAATAAATAAGTAATCACCTTCCGAACCTGCAGATTGCTGATAAATTGTTTTCACCTAAAAATCCCTCTAATACAAACTCCAGTAATTGTACATTGCAGTAATGGTGAGCGCACAGTGATGTGCAGGAGCCGCCTGGGTTTTACAGTCCACGCTACACTATAATAGGCAGTGCTTTTTTTGTGGGGGTACGTGGTGGTACGGCGTACCGGAAAATATGCAGAGGGGGGTACGTGGTGGTACGGCGTACCGGAAAATATGCAGAGGGGGGTGGAGCTATTTGGGGATTGCCATCCACTGCATGCTGCCCACAGGATCTCCCGGCTGAAAGACTGCACCCCCTGCTTCTTAAATCACAGCCGCAGGCGCCTGATAGCTCCATAACCCCCCTCACCTCAAGCTGCTGGTGCCTCACAGCAGTCCCCCACCCCCCGCTCCTCAAGCCACCGACGCCCGACAGCAGCAACCCGCCCCCCCCCCCCAAGTTGCCGGTGCCTGACGCCCCTCGTCTCAGTACTGGTAAATATTCTTTTACAAAAAAAGCACTGATAATAGGTATAACGGCTAACAGGTATTTGCAAATAGCTGAAAGGTGGGCCCGGGTGGGTGGTCAATTTCCCTGGAGGGCCCCAGACACCCCAGTCCGGCGCTGATGTTGGCAGTCACTCCCCTTCAACAGAGCAGCTTAGAAGATTAACTCCTTGTCGACACAGGACGTTGTGCAACGTCCTGGGCTGGTAAGGGGGCTTTGACATCAAAGCACCGACATCTCAGCTGATCTCATCAGCTGAGATGTCAGGCTAACAGCTCCGATCGGATTCGGGATCCGATCGGCGCTGCTAACCCCTTGGATCCCGCCGTCAATCTCTGACAGCGGGATCCAAGGTGGCTGCGGCGGGGAACGCTCTTTCGCGGGATCTCCGACGGTCATGTGACAGCCCAGCGTCCTGGCTAGACACCGGATGCTGTCAGAACGCAGTTTCCTGCTGTGGTTAGCAGGCGCTGCCAACCACAACAGGTCCGCGATTTTGGAAGATACAATGAGCTGCAGCTCATCTGTATATCCCAGAAGCGATCGGACTGTGCAGCAAGATGTCTCTTAAAGGGCCAGTGTAAAAATAAGAATTAATAAAACAATCAAGTTTTTAAAAACCTGTAAAAAAATTTTTAAAAAAATAAAAGTTCAAATCACCCCCCTTTGCCCCCAATCACAATAAAAGTATAAAAAAAATTAAAAAATACACATGTTTGGTATCTCCGCATTCAGAATCACCCGATCTATCATCATATTAAATCCGTTAATGAGAGCCGTAAACCCTGTCATGGAAAAAATGGTCCAAACGCCAAAATTTAGTTTTTTTGGTCGCCGCAACAGTGCTATGAAATGCAATAACGGGCGATCAAAACAGCGGATCCACCCAAAAATGGTATCATTAGAAATTATGGCTTATTTTTTGCGTCTTGAGCTATCACACAGCCCCAGATCCTGAAAAATGAGGAGGCTACGGGTCACAGAACATGGCACAAAAAGTCTGTTTTTGTTTTTTTTGCAAACTTTTGAATTTTTTTTCACCACCTAGGTACCAATAAAGGTATACATATTGGGTGTCTACGTACTCATACCAACTCGAGGCATCACCCCGTCACATCGGTTTTACTATATAGTAAGCATGGCGACTAAAATACCCAAAAAACAAACGTGTTATTGCACTTTTTTTGCAATTTCACTGCATTTAGAATTTTTTTGCAATTTCCCTGTACACTATATGGTAAAATAAATTATTGCATATGAAAGTACATCTCGTCCCGCAAAAAACAAGCTGTCATATGTCTATATTGACAGAAAAATAAAAAAGTTATGGCTCTTGGAAGCAGGGGAGCAAAAAACGGGGGTTAAGAGATGTCTATTGACATGAAGCAGCAGAATCACTGGCTGGAGAGGTTTGTGACAGACCTATGCAATTGGTAGAAAGGGCAGGTAGGTAACAATTATCTTCCTATTAGTTTTTAGGATCATATCAAAAAAATTAAACAACTTTACTATTTGGATTTGATAATTACATTCTAAATACATATTACAATCTATATGTTTACATAACTTTGTTGCACTATGAGGGGCGGGGGGGAAATATTTCTTGCACAGCGGCCCACTACAGTCTGTGTCCGACTCTGTGTCCTATACTTTACTGACACCAAGTCTGTAAATGATATCTAATATATAAAAGCCGAAGGCACTTCCTTCACTTTGACCGCACTTCCGTCACTTTGTCCGCACTTCCGTCACTTTGTCCACACACACACTCTGCTATACTTACCAACGGCCCTGCGTCCGCTGCCTGGATCCTCAGTCGACATGTCGCTGCCCCCGAACGACTGGATCCAATTTGGCGTCCGGGAAGTCTCGCGAGACTTCCCGGACGCCATATTGGATCCAGTCGTCCGGGGCGGCGACAAGTCGACTGAGGATCCAGGCGGCGGGGAAGACGCAGGGCCGGTGGTAAGTATAGCGGAGTGAGTGTGTGTATGTGTATGTGTGTGTGCGCTGACCACTCTGCCCACGGCGCTGCGCTGACCACTCTGCCCACGGCGCTGCGCTCACCACTCTGCCCACAGCGCTGCGCTGACCACTCTGCCCACAGTGCTGCACTGACCACTCTGCCCACGGCACTGCACTGGCCACTCTGCCCACGGCACTGCGATGACCACTCTGCGCACGGCACTGCGCTGTCCACTCTGCCCACGGCACTGCGCTGACCACTCTGCCCACGGCACTGCGCTCACCACTCTGCCCACGGCACTGCGCTCACCACTCTGCCCACGGCACTGCGCTCACCACTCTGCCCACGGCACTGCGCTCACCACTCTGCCCACGGCACTGCGCTGGCCACTCTGCCCACGGCACTGCACTGGCCACATGCCCACGGCACTGCACTGGCCACTCTGCCCACGGCACTGCGCTGACCACTCTGCCCACGGCACTGCACTGACCACTCTGCCCACGGCACTGCGCTGATCACTCTGCCCACGGCACTGCGCTGACCACTCTGCCCACGGCACTGCGCTGACCACTCTGCCCACGGCACTTCGCTGCCCACTCTGCCCATGGCACTGCGCTCACCACTCTGACCACGGCACTGCACTCACCACTCTGCCCACAGCACTGCGCTCACCACTCTGCCCACGGCACTGCGCTCACCACTCTGCCCACGGCACTGCGCTGACCACTCTGTCCACGGCACTGCGCTGACCACTCTGCCCACGGCACTGCGCTGACCACTCTGCCCACGGCACTGCGCTGACCACTCTGCGCAAGGCACCGCGCTGACCGCACTGACCACTTTCACCGCACTCACTGCTAACCACTGAGCCACCGCGCAGTGCTAACCACTGAGCCACCGCACAGTGCTAACCACTGAGCCACCGTATACTCTGCTACCCACAAAGCTGCCTGTATACACACAATTCATTTCACCGCACTCCTGTAACTATTAGTAAATAAGCTATATATGGATTCTAGACTACCCGATTCTTTAGAATCGGGCCGCCATCTAGTAGTTATATTATTTATGATTATTATGATATATATCAAAGCCAATAGGTGCTCTACGTAGGAAAATATTCTCAAGAGAGGTAGATAACCTTTTCTGTACTTCATATGGTCCCCACTGTGTATTATGCATACATTTGGAGATTTGTTTGTGACATTTTGCTTCATGTTTTACCTTGATTAAAATATCAAGTGGCTTTCGGTGTCTCAATAAATGCAAGATATCAGATTTTCTGTTTCCGTTATTTTTTTTCTGTGTGAAACCGATTAGTAGTGGAAAACCTCTTTGTTAGTTTTTTGTGTTAAATTTATTTTTAGTATTTTTTTTCATGTTACAAGTTATGTTAAAAATAAAAATCTGAAATCTTGCAGTTTTCACACTTGCCACTTTTAGTTTTTTTTTTAGACACCAAGGGGACGATTCATCGAAGTGTTTTAGCCAGAAAATGAATTAAAAACCCTTTGAACACTCACATAATTATTGAACAATGCGCAGTTGTGTAAAAATTGTGCAACTTTTGGTGTTTTAAACAGGACAAAAATAGGCAGTGCCTGTGGATCCTATGATCATCTGTGACATCAACTATTGTAATTGGTGAACCCTGTGTTATCAGCTGTGTATAGAGATGTTACCGGTCACTTTACTCCTGACTCTGATGATAATGAAACTGCTGTAAATTCTTCATGAAAGGAATTAAACTATGAGTCTAAAATAGCCCTGTGGCCAATATAACAGTTGCAAGATTACTCATTCTACATTTAATACAGATTGTAATATGAAAATTGCCAAAATGTAAACATAATACATATAACACAAAAAATTATTTAAACAATAGATCATTTTATGAAGTCATATTTTCTTTAATGCCCACACAGACAGACTAACTCAATGCACTGAGGGCCAGGAGAAGATGTGTTGGTACCTTAAGCAAATAAGGAATATATCTTATGCCCATCTCTCCTCCAAGCCATAAAATAATTCAAGATAATAGAACTTGGATCATTGAAAGACGAGATATTAAACGGGAATTCTGGGGAGATCATTTTTTTGTAGTACTGACCCTGCCCTCCTATATGATGAACCCAGATCTGGGCACTGCAGATCTAGGATCTATAGATTGCCTATAAATCAATAAAATATCTGCTCCTCGGCTCTCAACCCTCCCTTTGTGGACAGAGAAATTCAGCCTCATGCTGCTGGTGAGATAAGGAGGTGTGTCGGGGGCATGGACCCTGGGGGCTCCAGGATCATCTTATATTCCTGACCCATCACACTTCTGTATGAACAGGGGACCACTGGCCCCATGGTCACACGACAATCCCACCCCTAATATACAATGTATGTAATGTAAGAAAAGGGGTGTTCTCCCTTAAATAGCAATCATGTCACCAAGACGTTATAAATACACACTGTGATCTTCTGCTGTATAACCTATGATGGTACATAATAGTACTGTCATGTATCAGGCTAGGAGCAAAGGCAAAGCACTACATTGATTGATTCAACTCTGCTATGGTCTCTCCTCTTCCATGTCAACTTGGTAGGTTTCTGTCGTCTGAAACTTTAGCACTATGCATGACTAAAGTTCTCTGTCCTCAAAGGGAGGGGTGAGAGTTGAGGAGCAAATATGATTTTATTGATTTACAAGCAATCTAAACATCCTAGGACTGTAATGTCCAGCTCAGCTTCATCATCTAGGAGGGCAGGGACTGTGCAAAATTTTTTTTATCTCCCCAGAATTTCCCTTTAATGGGAACATCACTGGTGGTCCTCACAGCTAAATGGGTTAATGGACTGGTTCAAGTACCACATGTCCGGCTGTTTACCTACATGTCTCCTAAGACTCCAGTGCTATCTGTGCCCCAACTACTTGTCTACCATTAGGCCAACAAGATCTGGAGGCATAGTTCTAAGTGGTGATATCAAGTGCTAAGATGAAAAAATAGCGAAGTAATGGAACATAAATATACTGCAAAATAAGTGCAATCTCCAAAATAATACATAGCAAAGAATAACACTGGGAAGATCTATTAGTTTAATATTGATGATGGAAAATAATCCTTTATCCTTTATGGCCACTTTACACGCGGCAACAGGAAGATAGAAAACAGCAGGTGTCGGAGACAATTGTACCTTTTACCTTCAAAACACCTTGAAGTGGCTGCGTGTAATTCAGGTATCTGCAAGGTGTTTTGAAGGTAAAAGGTACAATTGTCTCCGACACCTGCCGGTTTCTATCTTCCTGTTGCCGCATGTAAAGTGGCCATTAGAGAAGATGTCTCCTCCTGCTAAGTAATGCATGCTGTATCTTGTACATTTTGCACAGGAGATGCTGAGGCCTACAGCAACAATGTATTTCTCACACTTGTTAAAAAATAATTCTTGCTTTGCTTCTAATTTAAATAACTTTAACCTTTATTATTTGTGTTTTTAAAACAATATACAGGACAGTTTAACACATTTTTTTTTTTATATAAACACTTAGGAATATCTGATGGAGCCAAAGTGCAATGTTGGTAAGCATGACACACCCCAATAAACATGACTGGATGTGAATCTGTTAATGCATCTAAACAGGGGGTGAATCCAAATATTGTGTTTAGTACAGGTATCATTCTTTTTTATGAAACAATAGAAAACACTTGAAGAAATGCTGCACGGTCCATTAAAGATAACAAGTGTTGAGGGGCCAGCTACACGTGGCCTTGGTAGTCGCCTTGACTGCAGAGCAACCCTGAATTTACAGCAAGCGCCCCCGCCTGCTCCCCTGTGCCACAGTTCAGAACTTGAGCACCCTTGGTGAGGGCCAAAGCAGACACAGTTTCCAAAAGTCTTTTCAATGCAGTTTTACGTAAACAGTCTCATGAAACACGGGCACTCAACTTAATCATTTCTTGTTTCAGGACAATTACTTTAACAGAATTTAGTGCAGACTGCTCCTGCTGTTCTGGTACCTCAACAATCTCATGCTGTCCTTTCAACACCATGGCGCCTTACTTCAAATTCATAAGGTCTCTCTTGACTCCAGCCCTATCCCACCCATGCGGGTCAATCTAGAGGGAAAATAAGGGCCACCTGTAGACCGTTTCCTCGTAGTGAGCAACCTGACAACCTGTGTGCCCAAGTCTATGTAGAAGTCCACCAAAAAAAATTCAGGTCAAACGACCATTACACTCAGTGCTGTGTGCAGCTTTGCCCAGTTTATAAAGAAAGGCATCATAAATGCAGGATACCAGGCCCAATCACTAGCAACCTCCTTTCTCACAGAGGGAGTGACCACTGGTTGTCCTGCAAACAGAATGGGATTCATATAGGACGTGGTTCACACAGGTTTGCACAGTGTATGTCCAGCCTCTTACATAAGCCCCTCTCTTAGTAAGCGGGCTGTTGTGGCATTCAACACTGCTACCTGCCGGAACAAACGCACTCATATGGCCCAGCTACACACAGCAACAAAAAGAGTGCAAGAAAATATGGGTGCGTTTGTTCCGGCAGGTAGCAGTGTTGAATGCCATAACAGCCCGCCTACTAAGAGAGGGGCTAATGTAAGAGGCTGGGCATACACTGAGCAAACCTGTGTGAACTGCGCCCTATATGAATCCCATTCTGTTTGCAGGACAACCAGTGGTCACTCCCTCTGTGAGAAAGGAGGTTGCTAGTGATTGGGGCTGGTGTCCTGCACTTATGATGCCTTTCTTTATAACCTGGGCAAAGCTGCACACAGCACTGAGTGTAATGGTCGTCTGACCTGAATTTGCTATGGTAAGGAAAGTAATTTTCTATTTGTGTCCTTGGCTCACTTTAGACATGAATTTAGTGTATAGGACTTGTGACATGTGGGGAGCCATGTAGTGGCTCACAAGCTTAAGTGTTTTGGACCAAAAGACAAACCAATACCCCACAATTTGCTATATGATAAGTCCACCAAAACGGCACTGTAGGGAACAGTTGTTGCCCGGGGAACCCATGGGGACTAAGGGGTCGAGCCAATATGGAAAGAGATTCAGACTCACTCATGTCCAGGTTCTCAGTCCCAATTTGGTGCTCGGGTCCCAAGATAGCCCAAAAGGTCTGTCCAAATTAAATGCTGGACTGTTCCTGTTCCAGTTCTCTCTCTGCGGGCTTTCCTGCTACTTCTACACTGCAGACCTGTTTTGTTACTTAGACTCCACCCCTAATGGGTGGATTTACTAGCTAACCTAATAACACTTTCACTTCTAGAGGAAACCCCTAACTCCACCCTTGAGGTGTGTACCCTAGGTTTACCCAAGGTACTAGAGAGCAATCTTTTATCTTGTCCATAGAGTAGCCACATGCACAGAACTATATACACACAAGTCTGTAACATTTCAATATATGTACATGAGCCCAGCATTCCGCAGGACCGGGGGTGACAGAGACCTGGACCCCCACTACACAAAGAGACTGTTGAAAAATAAATGTGTTGCACATATTTTATTGATATGTAATTTTTTTTGCTCGACATATCCTATAAAGAGAAAATGAGCAGCACCCAAGATAATGATAACAGCACCCCAGATGATGATGAGGGAACCACAGATGATAACGGGACCGCAGTCAATACTGGGAGCACCACAGATGATAAATACACCCCAGATGATGATTATTGCAAAGCACTGGCCTGGACTCTCTACAAGGGGAAATGTCCCATGACGGTTGGTCTGTATGTACCATGGGGTAGAAACAAGGATGCCCTTCTTGACAAGATCAGGGGTAAGTATGTATGGACACCTATAGGGTTCTTATTAAATGTACAAGCCTTATTGGGAGGTAGAAAGGACTAAACTTGTCACAGTGACTATTGCGATCACAGGTGTCGTTTCAAGCTTTCTTCACACCACATTTGTTGTGTACCCGGCCTATAAATTAATACACCATGTTTCCCCGAAAATAAGACATTATATAAGTATAATATACCGTAAGTCTTATATTAATTTTTGCTCCGAATGATGCGGCATGTCTTATTTTCGGGGGTGTCTTACTTGTCCATGACCAAGATTTCACATTTATTGCTGAACAAAAAAAAGGACCTTTTATCATCCCCTTGCGGCCCCCAATAAAGTAACCCCAGCGGCCCCCAATAAAGTAACCCCATCATCCCCCAATATGGTATCAGAGACACACACAAGTGAACACACGCGGACACACAAACACAGCGGCACACAAATACACACAGGTGCACACACACAGGGGCTCACACATGGGCACACACAGGGGCACACACACAGACACAAACAGGGACACACAAACACACAGGGACATACAAACACAGGGGCACACACACAGGGGCACGCACACAGGAGCACGCACACACACAGACAGGGACACTTCTCACCGGTCCCTGCTGCATTTCGGCACCGCTCTCAGCTGCCCGCCGCTGTCCCGGTGCTCGCGGCTGCAAGGAGGACGGCACCACTCTCATCTCCTTGCCGCAGATGCTGTAGGTATATGGTGCCACTGGCCTAACCATTCACAGGCCAGGAGCCAACTGGGCAGCCAATCACAGGCCAGATGCCGACGTCATGCAGCGACTGGCCTGTGACTGGCCTCTGGGCAGTTCCTGGCTTGTGATTGGCTAGGACAGTGGCAGGGGGCTTGAAAAATAGAGCGGTGCTGGTCTACATGCATCTGCGGCACCGCTCACAGCGTCGGGCACTGGGACACAAGCAGGGGGCGGGCTGGGAGAGTCACAGCTGCATGCCCCAGTCTTCAGATCGGTGGCATGCTGGTATTGGTAAAATAGAGACATGCCTTATTTTTGGGGGAAGGTGCCTTATATTTACAGGCACATTAAACCCCCTGGCATGCCTTATTTTCGGGGGGCGCCCTATTTTCGGGGAAACACAGTATATATTGGGTACATGCACTGAAATTATTCGTAGGGTCTGACACAGCAGATACAGGCCAAAAAGATGCCCTTTTAACATTTACTGGGTAGCTAGAGTGGATATAAATGTCTGAACAGTCCTGTAAAAATGCTCTTATGTGTTTCTCATTTAAACAAATCCAACCAAGATGAATAATTTTAGAATTATTTCCATCTTTACTGTTACCTATAATCTGTTCAATACCATTGAGAAACAAATCATTTTGAGGAGCAAAATGAATTTAAAATTAATATGGTTACATAAGTGTGAGCCCCCTCTTACACATTGGGAGCAGGTGGTACACAGAATTAACCAATCACATATAAAATCATATTACATAGTAGTCAGTACAGTGTAGTCATTTAGTCATTCTACTAGGATTTTGTAACATCGATGCGAGGGAACGTCTGGCGTGCTGCACAAGAGAAGTGGTACACCAGGGAAGATGTTTGAAGGCCCTGATGATGGGGATAAGGTAACTCACTTGTGGCTGTTCCCTGAGCTCTCTAATGTCCCTAGATGGGTCCTTACCCCCCCCTTCCTTATGTATGATCATGTGCCTAGGCCCTGGCTGACCCTGGACAAGTCTGACTAATGAGTAGGCAAGTAAGGCTCCAGTCTTACTACTAGTATGAAGACAACAGGGGGAAAGAGAGATAGAGTCACCATAGACTCCAATTCTTCTCTGAGAGAGACTCCACCACATCTGCAGGAAAGATAATAATAATTTTATTTATATAGCACCAACATATTCCACAGCACTTATAATTATCTTACAACACAGCGAAGACATCTACTTCTTGAAAATTATCAGTTAGAAGAAGGGTCCAAAAATAATTCAAGGCATGTTCACACGCAGTTTAATTCCTGTGTATTCATGCATTTACGCAACACTTTTTAGCGCTTGCGTAAATGCAGTGAACCACAATGCTGAAAACGCATTCCAGCAAAAGCTATGGCTTTTGCTGAAATGTGTTCACACTCCACATATTTCTGCATCTTTTTACGGATGTGCGTTCACTGCAAATGCGTGTCCGCAAAAAGAATAGACATGTCAATTCTTTTCTCCTTTATCGGTGCAGTTTTCCCTTAGGCCGTACGAGCGCAAAAAAGCTCCACTACACAAATATGTGGGAATTACGCCGCATGTGAATGTAGCCCTAGATAAACAAAGGAACACTATAAAGATGGTCATCAAGAATTAGCTTAAATTTGGTGCAACAGTGATTTCACCTAGAACTGGATGTCCTTCAAAAAGGCAACAAGATAATTGGAACAGGAAGCTGCCAAGAGGAAATCCATGTGTATTAGCCACAATGATCAGATTCTGACCCTATTTTTTGTATTGAACCATATAATGAACATGTGCAAGGTAGTGTGAAGTGAGGGAGAGGTGAGCTGTGACATCACCTATTGTAATTGGTGGATCCTGTGTTATCTACTGTATATAGAGGTGTTATCAGTCATTGTACAGGAGGAGGAGGTGAGCTGTGATATCACCTATTGTGAATGGTGGATCCTGTGTTACCTACTGTATATAGATAGAGGTGTTATCAGTCATTATACAGGAGGAGGTGAGCTGTGACATCACCTATTGTGAATGGTGGATCCTGTGTTATCTACTGTATATAGAGGTATTATCATTCATTATACTGGAGGAGGAGGTGAGCTGTCACCTCACCTATTGTGTATAGTGGATCCTGTATTATCTACTGTATATAGAGGTGTTATCAGTCATTTTACAGGAGGAGGAGGTGAGCTGTGATATCACCTATTGTAATTGGTGGATACTGTGATATCTAGTGTATATAGAGGTGTTATCAGTCATTTCACAGGAGGAGGAGGAGAGCTGTGATATCACCTATTGTGAATGGTGGATCCTGTGTTATCTACTGTATATAGAGGTGTTATCAGTCATTGTACAGGAGGAGGAGGTGAGCTGTGATATCACCTATTGTGAATGGTGGATCCTGTGTTATCTACTGTATATAGAGGTGTTATCAGTCATTGTACAGGAGGAGGAGGGGAGCTGTGATATCACCTATTGTAAATGGTGGATCCTGTGTTATCTACTGTATATAGAGGTGTTATCAGTCATTGTACAGGAGGAGGAGGGGAGCTGTGATATCACCTATTGTAAATGGTGGATCCTGTATTATCTACTGTATATAGAGTTGTTATCAGTCTTTGTAATCCTGCTTCTGATGGTAAGTAACCTGCCGAAAACTCTTCCTGAAAAGAGAGGATCTATCAATCTAGAATAGCCCCAGTGTTCAGTCTGAAAATGACTATTATTATTTTTTACAAAATGATCATGATTAGAGATGAGTGAGTACTAAAATGCTCGGGTGTTCGAAGCTCGGGCCGAGCATCCCAAGATACTCGTGTACTCGGCCCGAGCACCGAGCCCAATGTTATCCTATGGGAGACCCGAGTATTTTTCTGGCATGACCCCTGGTAGCATGGATAAACCCTAAAAATGTTGCAAAAGTATCAGAACAGTGCTCAAATGACATGGGAACAGCATGGGGAAGACCCCTGTAAGCATTTCAGACTCCAAGGTCACTGCTGTGAACAGTGGCGCACCCAGAAATTTCCCAAGGTAGGGGTCCAAGAAACACACACCGGCCCTGAAAGAGGGGTGTCATCCCCCAGCGGGTTTCCGAGGGGCAAAGCCCCCGGTGGGGGGGTTTGGGGGAGCGAAGCCCCCCTAAAAGCAGCCTCTTTTGTTGGCCCTTGGGTGCTGTGTAATTGTTCCTGTCTCCTGACATAGGGGCCCAGCCCCTTGTGTACTGCACCACTTCTCAGGGCCGTCCAAAGGGGGGGGTCCAGACACGTAGGTACCCCCCCTTGGGTGCGCCTATGGCTGTGAACAATGTTGTCAGAGTGTTACGCCACTTTTACGGACTGTCAAGAAAACATTACAAAATGAAACCAAAATGGATTTTCCTGGAGAAAATATTAAGGGCTCATACACCAACTCTGTCTCACAAGTGGGTATGTTAGTTTTTTGGATTACATGAAAGAATTAAAAAAAAAAAATTGTGTGGCACTCCGATGCCCCTGGGAAGTGACGTACATAAAGGCCTCTTTAAATAATGTGCCCATTATAAGAAAGTGGGTCTTTTGTAGTATTGCCCTAGGCAGGGCTGCCATAAATTGGGAGGCACTTCAATGCCCCTGGATAGAGACATGCATGGGGCCTCTTAAATATTGTGCCCATTTTAAGGAAGTTTGTCTTTTGTAGTATTGCCCTTAGGCCAAAAATTGGGAGGCACCTCAATGCCCCTGGAAATAAACATGGAGGAGAGCCTCTAAATAATGTTCCCATTACAAAGGAGCGGGTCTCCTGTACTTGTAATGCCCATTCTGTAAGCATGGACTAAAACATTTACCCCTGAGGGGTATACATGAAACTACTGGCTAACTTTTGAACGGTTAGGGTCATCATCATCATAAATATGATGTAAATAAATTATGTTTTCTTGGCATTATGAACTACGGTCGCACTGATCTATGATGGTGGCGGATGAGGAGAAGGAGGAGCATTACAGCAAGTAGCCAAAGTCATGAAGTGTGTACCCATGTGTGGGTGTGCGGAGGTGCATGGCAATTTACCGGCACAAAATTTAAATTCCGCTATAATTTGGTGGTGGTGTGGTGAAGTCAGGCCCAATCCAACCCTTGTTCATCTTTATCAGAGTCAGCCTGTCAGCATTTTCAGTTGACAGGCGGGTGAGTTTATCAATAATGATTCCACCTGCGTCACTAAAAACACGCTCTGATAAAACGCTAGCAGCAGGGCAGGCCAGGACTTCCAAGGCGTAGAGAGCCAATTCCTGCCACGTGTCCTGCTTGGATACCCAATAATTATAAGGCACAGAGGAATCTAGGAGCACTTTTGTACGATCGGCAAGGTACTCCCTCAGCATCTTCGCAAACTTTGTAGTCCTTGTGACACTACCCCGCACCTCAGGGCCTGTGCTACGAGAGGTGCTGAGAAAACTGTCCCAGATCTTTGAGAGTGTTCCCCTACCTCTGCTGGATTGGACTTGTGCCTCTCTCAGCCGGACGCCTTGGTTGTCCACCGAATCGTGACCTCTGCCGCTAGCATTTTCAGAAGGGAATTTTTTTACTTATTCCGTGACTATGGCCTTCTGGTACTGCAGCATTTTTGTAGACCTCCCCGCCTCGGGAAAAAGAGAAATAAAGTTCTCCTTGTAGCGTGGGTCTAAAAGTGTCACCAACCAGTAATGAGTGTCCGCCAAGATGTTGATAACGCGAGGGTCACGAGACAGGCAGCGTAACATAAAGTCAGCCATGTGCACCAGACTGTTAACAGGCAAGACTTCATGGCCCTCACTAACAGCATGACTGTCTATGCTGGCCTCATCATCCTCCTCCTCTCCCCTGTCTTCCACGCTGCCATCCACGCTGAACCGACGGTATGACGGTTGTGCATGTATTACCGTCAATTCCGCATGAATGTAGCTCTATTTCTTCATCCTCCTCGTCATAGTCCTCCAATGCACATTGGGATGAGATGAGGCTGGGCAGTGTGTAATCACCCAGTACGATTTCTTGCTCCAACTCATCGTGCTCAGCCTGCAATGCATAGTCTTTGATTTTGAGCAGAGAGCGTTTTAGAAGACAGAGAAGTGGGATGGTGATGCTAACGATGGCGTCATCGTCACTCACCACCTTGGTGGAGTCCTCAGTTTTGGAGGACGGTACATATGTCGTACATACATGATGCTGGTACTCAACAACTGCCCTCTTCTGCTCCCAAATCCTGACCAACATGTGCAGTGTGGAATTCCAACGCGTGGGGACATCACACACCAGTCTGTGAGCTGGAAGCTGCAAACGCCGCGGAAAGCCGGCAAGGGCGGCAGAAGCAGTAGGTGACTTTCTAAAATGGGCACACAAGCGGCGTACTTTGACGAGCAGATCCAACAGCTCCGGGTAGGATTTAAGAAACTGCTGAACCACGAGGTTGAGCACATGGGCCATGCATAGAACATGTTTCAGCTCACCTCGCCTCAGAGCCACCACCAGGTTCCGGCCATTGTCACACACGACCATGCCTGGCTGTAGGTTCAGCGGTGATCTGCCTGCTGTTTCAGAGCTATACACAACTCTTCAGCTTTGTGGGATTTGTCACCTACGCATATTAGCTTTAGCACAGCCTGTTGCCGCTTAGCTGAGGCAGTGCTGCAGTGCTTCCAGCTTGGGACTGGTGTGGAGGGTGAAGTGGAGGAGGCTGAGGAGCATGACGTTCCGGAGCTGTACACTGTGGGTGAAACCCTGACTGAGTTAGGGCCTGGAATCCTTTGTGTCGGAAGGACGTGTTCCGTCCCAAGCTCAGACTGGGTCCTGGCTTCCAGAATATTAGCCCAGTGTGCCATCAGCGAGATGTAGCGGCCCTGCCCACAAGCACTTGTCCACGTGTCCGTGGTTAGGTGGACTTTGCCTGAAACTGCGTTGTTAAGGGCACGTATGATGTTTTGTGACACGTGCTTATGTAATGCGGGGACGGCACACCAGAAGAAATAGTGGCGGCTGGGGACCGAGTAACGTGGGACAGCTGCCACCATCAGGTCACGGAATGCTTCCGTCTCCACTAACCTGAAAGGCAACATTTCCATCGCAAGCAGTTGGGAAATGTGTGCATTTAGAACTGTGGCATGTGGGGCGTTGGCAGCGTATTTGCGCCTGCGTTCCAAAGATTGGTGTATGGATAAGTGAACGCTGCGCTGGCACAAGGATGTGGTTGATGATGGTGCTATTTCTGCTTGTGCAACTACAGGTGAAGGACAGGAGGCATCTTCGCATGCAGTATGGACAGGGGATTGTCTTGCACGCACAACAGTGGAAGATGCAGCGGTGTCACCTGCAGACACTGCTCCTGGACTCTGGTGTACATCCCACAAAGTCGGGTGCTTTGCTGACATGTGCCTGATCATGCTGGTGGTGGTCAGGCTGCTAGTTTTGGTACCCCTGCTGATGCTGGCATGGCAGGTGTTGCAAATGGCCTTTTTGGAATTATCTGCAGACACCTTAAAAAACAGCCAGAATCGGGAAGACCTAACAGTTGTATTGGCAACTTCTGTCGTGTTGTTGTTCCGGGGAATAGTTGCCTGCCTTCTGCCTGCGGTCACCACCATGCTTATTTAGGCCTGTTGTGATGCTATGCCTAACTCCCTCTGTGCACTGCTGTCCTTGCTCTGCATGTCCTCCTGCCAGGTTGGGTCAGTTACTGGATCATCCACTACGTCGTCTTCCACTTCCGCACCCTGGTCCTCCTCCTGACTTTCTGGCAATTGTGTCTCATCATCGTCCACCTCTTGATGAGACACGTTCCAACTGTTGCCTTCATGAGACCGTGGCTGCTCAAATATTTGGGCATCGGTACATACGATCTCCTCATGACCCACTTCAACTGGAGCTGGTGAGAGGCCAGAATCTAAGAATGGAAGAGTGAACAGCTCTTCAGAGTGTCCAAGTGTGGGATCAGTTATGTCCTGGGCCGGGCACTCGGCATGGTGGGAGGAAGGAGGATCAGGGTGTGGAGTGTGCGGTCCAGTCTCACGGCTACTGACTCTTGACCGTGTGGAAGACAGGGTATTTGTGGTGGTGCCAAACTGACTGGAAGCATTATCCGATATCCAACTAACCTGCTGACACTGGTCTTGGTTTAATAGTGGTGTACTGCTGCGGTCCCCTAGAAATTGGGACAGGAAGGTCGAGCGAGATGATGTGGGCGTTTGTCGTGGTGCAATTCGAGCTTGCACATGGCTTAGGCCTCTGCCTGAACCACCATCACGTCTAGTTCCTTGTCCCTTGCCACCGGCCTTGCGCATTTTCAGTGTTGTGCTGCCTGTATACAGCTAAATGAAGGCGTCCAAAAGATGGTTTTTAGCTGCACTCTGAGATTACAGATTAGAGCGGTTTAATCCCGGCAGTTGAAACGGTCAGGCACAAACACTGACGAGTATACAGAGTGTTTTGGCGTATACTGATTTCCGCTACAACCCACTCCTGCCGCACAAAAATGGTAAATGAATGCAGATAAGAGTTAATTTTTAGCTGGACACTGAGATTACAGATTAGAGGTTAAATCCCAGCAGGTATACCGGTCAGTCACAAACGCTGAGATGGTTATACTGATTTTTTTAGGCGTATACGAATTGTAGCTACAACCCCCTCCTGCCTCAAAAAATGGTAAATGAAGGTGGACAAGATGTTTTTGAGCTAGATACTAAGATTGGAGATTAAATTAAAGCAGCTATACCGATCTGACACAAACGCTGACACGTGTATACAGAGTGTTTATACTAATTTCCACTAAAACCCACTCCTGCAGCACAAAAATGGTAAATGAATGCAGACAAGAGTTGGTTTTTAGTTGGACACTGAGATTACAGATTAGAGGTTAAATCCCAGCAGGTGTACCGGTCAGACACAAACGCTGACGAGAATACAGAGTGCTTTGGCATATACTAATTTCCACTAAAACCCACTCCTGCCGCACAAAAATGGTAAATGAATGCAGACAAGAGTTGGTTTTTAGTTGGACACTGAGATTACAGATTTGAAGTTAAATCCCAGCAGGTGGACCAGTCAGACACAAACGCTGACGAGAATACAGTGTTTTGGCGTATACTAATTTCCGCTACAACCCACTCCTGCCTATAGAGGACTAAATTAATCCCTAAATCCACCAGCCCCAGATGTGATGCAGGCTGGTATACTGTCACAACGAAGTTTGCTATATACCCTGCCTCCCTCCCTGCCTGTATACAGCTCTATTAGTCCTCAGAAGGACTGTTGTGGTAATTAGATTTAGAATAGGGGTGAGAATGCGCAAATAAGGTCTTATCCTCAGGAGACAGGTTTAATATGGTGGAATCTAGGAACTGCTCACCTAATAGGGTTGTGTAGCACACAACCAGCATGATCGCTCATAGCAGTACAGCTGCTGCCAGGACCGTACCTCCACAGGTCACTGTGGTCACGATAAACGTCTGCAGGACAAAGTACCTCGTGGTCTGAGCTGCTGTGTTCGTATGATAGAAAAACCAGATACAGCGGTATGTCTGGGTATGATTTTTCTCTTTTCTCTCTTGGGTATGATGGTAGCTAGTTTATTTTCCAACGCGTTTCGGAGTCGTATCCTAAACTCCTTCCTTAGGAAGGAGTTTGGGATACGACTCCGAAACGCATTGGAAAATAAACTAGCTACCATCATACCCAGACATACCGCTGTATCTGGTTTTTCTATCATACGAACACAGCAGCTCGGACCAAGAGGTACTTTGTCCTGCAGACGTGGTAATTAGATTGTCAGCTCTGCACCTACACTAGCTGAAAGGCGACAAATCTGTCCCTCAATCAGCAGCACCTCTACCTACACTGACTGTCTGTGGAGCAGAGTGACGAGCACAGCGCGGTCAGGTCTTATAAAGACTTGATCACACTCTGCGGCCAGCCAATCACTGTAAAGCCACAACCAACAGGGCTGTGGCTTTAAGGTGCCGTCACACGCATCAATTTGAAGAACGATATTGTTAGCGATCACAAGCACGCGCGATCGCTAACAATATCGCTCAGATCGCTGGTGAGCTGTCACACAGGCAAACTCACCAGTGATCAATGGACCAGAGACATCGTGGAAACGATTTAAATATCTTTTCCACGATGTCTTGCTCCTGTTGCCAGGCTGCGGTAAGCGTGAGCAGGCTGGTCTCCGAGGTAAACTGCGGGTATCTAGGCAGCGCGCGCTGCCTAGATACCCGAAGTATACCTTGGTTACCAGCCTTCTCCGCTCACTGGCTGGTATCCAAGGTACACAGCGGGTAACTAGGGACCCTAGTTACCCGCTGTGTACCTTGAATACCAGCCGTTGAGCGGAGAAGGCTGGTAACCAAGGTATACTTCGGGTATCTAGGCAGCGCGCGCTGCCTAGATACCCACAGTTTACCTTTGATACCAGCTCCCAGCGCTTGCAGAGAGGCGCTGGGAGCTGGCTTATCGGTCGTCGCCCGGTGTCACACGCAGTGATGCTGCATCTCCACCGGGCGACCAACGATAGATTTGAGGTCCTATCCTTAAATCAAACGATGAACGATTAGCCGACTGATCGTTCATTGTTTGTAGTGTCACACGCAATGATGTCGTTTCGACATCGTTCAAGCGTCACGGAACACGTGACCTTTACAGTGGCTGTTAGACAATCCCTGCATGCAGGCTGGCTCTGTAAAGAGCGCCAACATGCAGGGAGGTGGACCCGAGCATGAGCAAGAATATCACGAGATACTCCTGCGAGTACCGAGTAGTGACAAGCATACTCGCTCATCCCTAATCATGGTATGAAAAATATATATTCTGTTACTCCTGGATGTTCCTCTAACCATCTGAATCATAAACATATAAGCAGTGGTACACCTAAAGATGATAACCAAATGTTTTTTCTTTATAACACCCTACTCTGCACTTAAAACAAAAATATCAGGCCTTAATATTTTTGTTGTTGTTACAGAACAACTTTGTAAAATAAGTTCTGAGTGTGAAGAAAAGTCTGAGATTGAAGAAAAGGAAATACGAAAACCCACAAACAGAACACCTCTTAAAGGTGAGGAGTTGCTATAACATAACATGGACATTCATTGTAATCTATTGGTCACCCTGCAGTGTACATATTGGTAGGGAACATCTACCAGGGACCGCTAACCCCTAATTTTAACTACTGGGTGCACAGTGTTTGCTTGGCTGTCCCCATTGTGTATTATATACTGCCCTGTATTCACACTGGTGAGGGTGAGCACTGTTTCTACCTTGCAGGGTCAGTGAGGGAGGTTGTAGGGACAGCCATCGGTAAGTGGGGGCACCACATCAATAATTAGGGTGCTGACCTCCACTGTAGGGTAGGGGCTGGGAGGGAGTGTATTTGCAGGGCATATGTCTTCCTTCCACACTTGTTGAGCACTTTAGTTTTATGTTATGTCTTGTTGTGAGTTTGCAGTTCTAATAAATTGATTTTAGGGTTAATTACCGGTATGTTGATACATGAATATATTTTGAGGCACACAGTTTTAATGCAGGGCACAAGCTTTAAGGGTAAAGTCCAAGGTTTTGCCTGTGTGGGTTCTTATATCTTCATAGCAAAGAAGATAGAACGAACTAGGACTTGCCTTCCATGGCTACTTGCATGTCAGAATTATTAACACGGTTTGACCGTAGTGTCATTTCATGTGCCACACATTTGTTATCCTGAGTCAAAATATATATTTTAATGTCGTACCTATACAACAATAGAGGAAAGATCAAGAATTAATAGATTGTTTTATTACAGAACAACATTATGAAATAGAGACTGAAAAGATCACTGATGAAAACCCAAGACTAACAGTACTGGAGCTTTTAATACTTATGTGGCGCATGTTATTTTTTGATCCTATATTCACAAAAAGAAATGGAAAAGTAAAAAGACACAATATATTCATTAAATTCAGTGCTTGGCACTGTATAGGCTGTGACCATCCATGGGCCGGGCTCGTTACTGCTCTCTGTGATTCTATTGAGGATGAATTTGGGTTGATCCCCATCAGTATATATCGAGCAATACACAAGGAAAAAGAAACTAGTGATGAGAAAGAAATAAAGGAATGGGTTCCCAAGAAGATCCTTCACATTCCAGTCTGGTGCTTTATTTTATTCGTCTTTGTGGTTCTGATCGGTGCTTTACTTTTAAAGTTTTGTCTGTATGATTACCTCGGAGAATATGAAGATCCCGCAGATTATATAATATATTCGGCTGTGGCTATATTTGGCAGTGGTTCATTATTACTGTCAGGAACAATCTTTAAAGTGATTAGAAATTGCATTGTGACTCAGAAAGGCAAATTGATGCAGAAAATGAAGAGGACAGACATGAGCGCCCAGTTGGGTTTCATGAATGACGTGAAGGAGGAGATTGAGATCATCACCTCTTACCTACAAATGATGGAAAGGTACAGAAAGCAGAAAATTGTAGTCATCATTGAGATCACCAAATTGGACAAGTGCCTGCCAAACAGAGCGGTCGAGGTCTTACATGCTATAAATGTTCTCCTTTCCAATCCAGATGCCCCATTTATATCAATTTTAGCCGTTGACCCTGGTATCATTGTTGAATGTGTTGAAAAGTCGGATCTGCTGAAAGGCATGGCCAACAATGGCTATCTGTTCTTAAACCGGATTGTAACCTTGCCTTTTTCTGTAACTAAAATGAATAAAGAGACTAAGAAAAAGCATCTGGAGGATATGATTAATAGTCAAAAAAGTAAAATTGAGAATACTTTACCTAGAAATAGAGACATGGAAAAAATATATTTTTCTAAAAATGATGAACACCTGAAGATCAGTCAATACTATCATAATGATATGACTGCTGTACAACGTGAGTTCTTAGACGACGCTTTGACCCACCTTTATAGCGAATGTTCTGAATATATTGGTGACAATGTTATCAACATGAAGAGGATCGTGAGCACTATTATAACTGTCAGTTTGATGTACAAGGGTGGGAAGTTAAACTCTAAAAAGTTGACAAAGTGGGTGATATTGGCTGCCCAATGGCCGTGTGCCCTCAGTTGGATACTACAGTGCATTGAAGATGAGCAGCAGAGAGGAGAGGAAAACAAACAGCAGAGAGGAGAGGAAAACAAACAGCAGAGACGAGAGGAAAACAAACAGCAGAGAGGAGAGGAAAACAAACAGCACAGAGGAGAGGAAAACAAACAGCAGAGAGGAGAGGAAAACAAACAGCAGAGACGAGAGGAAAACAAACAGCAGAGAGGAGAGGAAAACAAACAGCAGAGAGGAGAGGAAAACAAACAGCAGAGAGGAGAGGAAAACAAACAGCAGAGAGGAGAGGAAAACAAACAGCAGAGAGGAGAGGAAAACAAACAGCAGAGAGGAGAGGAAAACGAACAGCAGAGAGGAGAGGAAAGCAAAGACAAACCTGAAGATCGACAACTTTGGAACATTTATGAGAATGCGCTGGAGACATTGCACGCTAACAAGAATAGTTTTAAGCAGCTCATGGATTTAGATGGCGATCCAGATATTTTTTACAACTTACTGACTGATGGGAAATTCACAATGGAAGATGCCGACATGCTGAAGCCGTACACCATCAATTTAGATCCCACCATTCAAAGACAAATTGAACTTCTACAAAGTAGTTTTAACATTTTAAGGTTCAGAGGAAAGCAAGTGAAAAAGATGGATTTATTGAAAATGAAAATAAAGGACGTATGTGATAGGGTAAGTGATTTATTTTATATACTGAATCTTAATGGGAATGTCATCAGAAAATAACCCACTGTTTATGTCTGGTTTTATATTACCCCTTGGTGACAAGCAGTTGCTTCTAAGAGCTTAGTGAATCTCTCTGTTCATGTGCAGCACGGTGGTGGTGCAGGCTCAGGAGCTGTACCGATGCCATCGGGGGAGTTGTCAACTGTAAATTACACTCTGCTGCAACAATGACGATCAGTTCTAGCAATAACAACAGCATCATCTAGATGGGTTACAAAGGGAGGGCGGCCCTTTCTTGTCACAGTCAGTCCTAAAGACCAACACAACATATTAGACACCTCAATCTTGTATTTGTGGAAAAATTACCATTTGCTCTTCACATGATCTATTGCACATTCCTTTCTGGAAACCACCTCTGGGGTCAAAACGTTCACTACTTTCTAGATGAATTCCTTAAGGGGGTGTAGTTTCCACACTTTTTTAAAGTCACTTTAAAAGTGACTTGGTCCTTTGAAAATATTAAAAATTGCTGCTAAACATCTAAGGTTTTTTAATATCTTAATATAATAGAAGAATGTTTGAAAATTATTCAGATGAAAGATTGACATATAATAAATATTGTTTTTCAACGAAATTCTGTGCATGTACTATCTGTTTTAAGGGAATAAAAATTTGAACTTTGAAAATTGCAATATTTTTTGTACATTTTCAGATATTTTTCACATTTATTCTTCCTGTTCTGTACAGAAGACTTTTCAGCAGTCTCATTATCATCAGGAGTATATTTACAATGACACATAACACTTGTACAGCTGATCACACAGGATCCACATACCACAGTAGGCGATTTGCCAGCTGACCCTGCTCTCCTTCCCTTCACAATGACATTTTCCATATTGGAGCTTGCTCAGGTTAGAAGCTCAGAAACGTCTACACAAGTGATAGGTGAGAGTCAGACTGTTGCTGCTAATGTTCATGTGCCCAACAGGAAGTAGGAGTCTGAAATTAGGATCTCGCGACCCGTGTGAAATTTCCAAGATTTTTAATTTAGTTTTTAAAATAGATCCTCTGTGTCAGACATCCCCCATCAGGCCCTGCATTAGACATAATATGGTGGAAGGTACGAGACTCTACTTTTTAGCATAGAGGAGTACTGTTCACTTGCTGTTATCTTTTTGACAATATCACATATACGTCCTCATGTACATTTTTCTCTTCTGTTTTAGATGAAAAAGCTTAAGTTCAAAAATTATGCTGACTATGAAAAGAAGATAAAAGAACATAATCTAAATGGAAAGGCTCTTCTCTACAGCGAGAACTCGAAGATACAAGAAGCCTTGAATATGAACTTGGGAGATTGGGTGAAATTTAGGGCTACATTTCTAAGCCTGCCGACTCCAAATGTTTTTTATTAAGAAAGGAAGAAGAACAATTTCTATCAATGTATCCATTATACTCTCGTGTATATTATTTATACTATATTAGCCTCATTATCATGTACACATATTATATAACTGCATCTCTAGTTTTATGTAACAAAAACATAATACATTTTGTCTTTCGCTTACAGAACATTGCCTAGACTGGATATCCATCTATCAGCTGAAAGTCAGGCTAAGCATATATGGAGTTACTATTTGTAAATATAAAGTGATATTCCCATGTAATCCAATTATGGTGTAGTCATAGGACTGTTGGGACCTGTGTCTATGTTAAGAATTACGCCTCTGTCAGTGGAGAGGTGGCTGTACATAAAGTTCAAGAAAATAAAGATGATCCAGCACTATAAGTTTCCGTTTTTTTTTTTTATACATAAAAACCATTAACAAATAGGAAAACTGACAGATATAAACTGTCATGGGGTGGAATAGTGGACAAGGGAGTAATGTCTGGGCCCCCACCCTTGCCCTCACCTCCTGATCAGCCCTAGACTAAAACCCCCTCACCTACACCCATGGACCGGGAAGCAGAGCAACTCCCCACATAATAAGGAAAACTCCAGGCAGAAACAGCAGGAAGGCTTCAGACCACACGTCTTCACAGCTCAAGGTCCTTGCCGAGGCTAAACTCTATCATCAACACCTGCTGGTGGAAGAGGAAACTATTTAAAGGCCAGAGGTATGGACAGCAGTGTAACCTGACACCCCCCCTCACCTACAGGTCAATCTAGACCATAGACCGCAACACTGCGGCAGCTTCTAACATTATCTCTGAATGTTCATCCAGGTATGACGAAATTAATGCAGCACTGCAGCCCTCTAGGTTCTTCAGTTTGTCCAACTTTATTTTCAAATGGTTAAAAATAACACCAGTGAGAGGTGTGGTGTGTCGGACTACAGACTGTTTTCAGGTCTGTTTGAGAGGTGTAGTCCCATACACCGCACCTCTTCCTGATGTTATTTTTAACCGTTTGAAAATAAAGTTTGACATACTGGAGGACCTGGAGTGCTGCATTAATTTCATCATACCTGGATGATCATTGTTGCTGGACTATTTGCTGGTACCCAGAAATCCGATGTGTCATTGAAAGGACCACCCGCTGGATCAGAAGATTTTCCTCTATGAAAAAGCATAAGTAGTGCCTGGGGCACCCCTTTTAATCTTGCAATGACTCCGAATGTGCCAAAGGAAATTTATTCTCATTTAAACTACAGCAAAGCATTTCCCATGGACTGCAGAGCAGTCAACACTTGACAAAAACGCCATAGTTAGGGTAAGTGCACATCAGTCGGTTCTGCATCTCTGCAGACCGACCGGGAACCGGTGGAGACTGGCAGAAACTGAGTTTTCTGCAGTCGCCAGTGTCCCTGGTTTTGTTAGCGATTTGCTAACGTTTTGTGATCGCTTTACTAGCGGTCGCACAGCGTGTTCTTGGCGATTTCCCCGGCGTCTTCCTTAGCGATTTCCAGACTGGTCTCTGCTGCACTTGTTTAGCAGGACCCGCTGGAAAAACGTTAAAAAGAAGTCGCTTGCTCTATCTTTGAGAACCGGTCGGAAACCGGTGGATAAACTAAAATCGTCAAAAAGAAAAACGTTGTAATGTACACAGCGCTTCCAAAACTCCATTGACTAGCATGTTAATCCTACCGGTGGGTAGGATTAACATAAATTACCATAAAACTCAGCGGGAACCGCCGACGGAAAACGTGCAAAACCAGCCCACAAACCGACTGATGTGCACATACCCTTAGGGTTTATGTGTTTTGAGAGATTAACCTCTTAATCTCAACCTAAAGATGGTCAAATAGAAGTGAGAATTATATGGAAGGTGGAAAAAGGGGAACGCCCTACACCACATGATCATATGAAAACATTAACCCTTAATAATCAATAATAATCAACCCCAAAAAAATTCAGTTAAACACATCAATCAAAAAGTATATTGATACACATAATATTCTACCAAATATACATTACTTTACACAGCCAAATTAGAAAAATATCTTAAGTAATGTAAGATTAAATCTGTTCCTTTATTTAACCCTTTAAGGTATGACGTCTCCAACATAAGTATCCAATATGCTTCTCTATTAAGAAGCGCACGTCGTCTATCACCTCCTCTCCTAGGTAAAAACAAACTGCTGAAAACAAAACTCCATCTAGACAATTGTGACTTTTTAAAATTGGGAGGGGGCCTCTGATAATTTTAACAATCCTATTATATATTTTGCTATAGGTAGTAACAAAAACAGGTTTATAGTGGTTTCTTTCATTTGTATTTTTTTTGTTTTCCTGGATTAAATCACTTCTATGATCTACTAAAACAATTGTTGCTGCTCTATTGAAAATTTTTTTTTTCTTAACCTGTTGCAGTTAGTTAAGTACAAATTTCATCTTTTTCTTTACAAAAATGTACATCTGTAGAACAGTTCCGCTTCACTCTCCTTTATTGACCAACAGGAATATTCATTTCTATGTGCCTAGAATGGCATGAGTCCACTCTCAAAATAGTATTTCCTGAAGTAGGTTTTCTATAAGTCCTTGTAAGGATATTTAAGTCATCATTCACCTCACAAATCAGGTCCACAAAATTGACCACGGATTTACTATTTCCAAACATAAAAAATAACCCACAAGAATTACTATTAAAAATATCAATGAGGGCAGGTATGGCAGACACATTGGTAAACCACAAAATGAAAATGTCATCCATGTATCTACCATACCATACTAGTGACTCAAAAAAATGATTTTACAAAGAAAAAAACATGTGGTCTTCACACCATGAAACAAAAAGATTTGCAAAGATGGCGAGAATTTTGTGCCAATTGACACCCTTTTATCATGCAAATAATAAATGTCATTAAACATAAAGGTTAGAGGTTAGCCATTTAAAGGTGGCTGTGCATGCACAATACTTTACATACAGTTATGTCTGAAAGTGTTGGGACTCTTAAAATTGTTCCAGAAAATTAAGTATTTCTCCTAGGAAATTATTGCAGTTACATATGTTTTGCCATACACGTTTATTTTTTTTAAGTGTATTGGAGCAACATAAAAAACTGAAAAAATGGGCAAATTGGACATCATTTTACACAAAAAACCCAAAATGGGCTGGTCAAAATTTTCAAGGATGTGATGTTCGTTCAAACTCACCTGTGGCAGGTAACAAGTGTGGGCAATATGAAAATCACAGCTGAAACCAGATAAATAGGGAGAAGTTCATCCCCAGCAATCTTGATGTTCCTTTTTCCAAGGTTCTCAACATAATGAAGATGGTGTGAAGATTTAATGCTACAGCTTGAGCCTCCACATGGATCAGGTAATATTGTCAAGTCATCTGATCTGCAGGCGAGTTCAAGCTGCAGCAATAAGTCATAGTGACAGTGACTGCAGCACCAATATACAGCATGCTGGACTGTCTGATCCTTAGACTGATTCCATGACATCATCTACTATATAATCGTCTTATCGTGTCTGTCTCTGCAACGGAAATCCTGCGTCGCTGATTGGTCACACCACCCGCATGCGACCAATCAGCGATGCAGGATTTCCATTACAGACAAACAGCGACAGGTGCAGTTCGTGGCCGTCCTCCTCCTGCCTGTGCCGCTCCGTTCTCCACCACCTCGCCGCTTCGTGCTCCCCCTGCTGCTCTATCCTCCGTCCTCTGTGCTTCCCCCTGCCGCTCCGTCCTCCCCCCCCTTCCCGCTCCGTCCTCGCCGCTGTCTTCTCACCCGCACTCGGTCCCATTGCCGCTGAAAGCTCCAGGAACAGAATCAGCGGGTCATGTGACAGGCTCTGTGTGATGTCACATCAGCCCACCCAGTCACATGACCCACTGATTGTCTTCCTGGAGCTTTCACTGGCAATGGGAACACCAAGTGCGGGTGAGAAGACAGCAGCAAGGAGCAGGGGGGGGGGGAGGGACACGTGTGTGTGTGTATATGTGTATGCATGTATATGTTTGTGTGTCTATATGTATGAGTGTATGTGTGTTAACATGTGTGTATACATGTACTGTATGTGTGTATACATGTATGTGTGTTTGTATACATGTGTGGGTGTGTCTGTATACGTTTGTGTGTATACCTGTGTGTACATGTGTGTGTATGTCTGTGACTACATGTGTCTCTGTCTACATGTGTGTGTCTGTATAAGTGTGTCTGTATGTGTGTACATGTGTGTGTGTACATGTGTGCGTGTACCTGTGTGTACATGTCTGTGTCTGTATACGTGTGTCGGTGCACGTGTGTGTCTGTATAAATGTGTGTCTGTATAAGTGTGAACATGTGTGTCTATACATGTATGTGTACATGTGTATATGTGTGTCTGTGTATGTGTGTATACATGTATGTGTGTCTGTTTACTTGCGTGCATATACCTGTGTGTATGTGTCTGTATACATGTGTGTCTGTGTACATATGTGTATACATGTGTGTGTTTCTGTACGTGTGTCTGTATATGTGTGTGTACATGTGTGACTGTATACATGTGAATGGGGAGAGGGAGATTTTCGGGGAGGGCGCCCACGCCGCCACCCATGTCCTATCCTGGATGAGATACATCGACGATGTACTGATACTGTGGAGAGGGACAGCCCTACAGTTGGAGGATTTTATGATCAATCTTAACTCAAACGATTACAATATTAGATTGACGCACAAGTGTCATGCATCGTCGATGGACTTCTTGGATATCAAAATATTAATTCACTCTGATGGTTCTATACAGACAAACATGTATAGAAAAGAAACATCGGTGAATGCACTTTTACACGCGACATCAGCCCATACCCCGGCTACAATATCAGCGATTCCTATTGGCCAATATATGAGGGCCAAGAGAGTCTGCTCTTCGGAGTTATACTTTGAAGAACAGGCCAGAGATCTCAGAAATCATTTTTTGACAAGGGTGTATAGCAAACGCTGTGTGAAACGTGGATATCAGAAGGCCCATAAAGTGGAACGTGGCGCCCTACTGCTGGGTAGGGGACGGTCAGAAGAGAAGAAGGAAGAGGGAGGACAGGTAGTTAAGTTTATAACCACATATAACGATAAATGGGACAGAATCAGAGGCATTTTGAAAAAACAGTGGGGCATCCTCCAGCTGGTACCAGGACTAAAGGAGTCAGTTAGAGAGGCCACTGTTGACCGCCAGAAAGAGTAGCAGTTTGAGGGATGAATTGGTTCACAGCCATTATGTAAATAAACCGAAACCGGTAGTGAGTGGTGGCATGATACGTGTCAGATACCACCCTTGTGGTGTATGCCTGACCTGCCGAAATATGGAGAGATCTAAAACGTTTAAGGCCGCAAATAACGATAATATCTATGACATACGGCATTTCATGACATGCACGACGAAGAACGTTATATATCATGCCACATGCCCCGTAGCCTGATATATATTGGTCTAACGACACATGAATTTAAAATTAGGGTTAGGGAACACATAAGGGATATCTTAGCGGCGAAAAAGATCGAAATTGGTGACCCCAGCCTTAAGACATTGCCACGTCATTTTAAAGTAAAACATGACTGTGACCCAACGAACCTCAAATTTAAGGCCATCGATGTCTGTCATTTAGGGGCAAGAGGGGGAGATTACAAAAAAGCCCTTGCAAGGAGGGAGTGTCAATGGATAGTCCGCCTGGGGACTATGTCACCATGTGGACTAAATTAAAAACTTAGTTTTTCACCCTATTTATAATCATGGGGTCCACTAGTCATCTAAAATAGCGACTTTATTCGGTAACATGTGCATCTTCCACGGTGGAGGTTGTTGGAAAAGTGGATATAAATAACAATATGATTTTTTAGATCAGTGGCCTAAGATGTAACACACATGCGTCTGACTCATTGTAGTGCTCTTATGGAGTTTTCCTAAGGGTTCCCTAATAGGATGTTTCCCTTTAATTCCGGTTTTAACTGTTCTTTATTTTCTCCTTTCTGTTTTTAGTTTTTTTGATGTCGCCTTGTCTGGACTTCCCCTATCTTTCCATCTGATACCTACTGTGAATAACATGGATAATAATAGTCATTGTAACAGTGGAATTCACACATCAAGAGCGGAAAAACAAGAAAGAAAAGAGAATTACTCCTTAGTGAATTATGTACTTTGTTAATATACTCTGGTTCTTGTTTTTTTGTTTTATCCATCCTTTAAGAGATGAGATTCCTTCTGGGTTGAGGCTCTTCTCTGTCTTGGACCCCCCATACAGAAAAAGATAGGGGTAAGGTTATTACATTAAGTAAAATCGCCATTCCTGACATATGGGCAATCTGCTCTATCCCAAAATGGCGCCCGCGGTCCGTGCATGCGCGGTCGCGCGCCTCTCGTCTGCAGCAGAAGGCTTCTGGGAAATCCGGAAGTAGCGTCGGAGAACACCGGGAACTGCCGATGATGGATGCTGCGGCCGCATGTGTGCGGCACAGGTGCGGGGGGGAAAAGACGCAATGATGGGCGATATATAAGGGGCTGGAGATGGGTGGGAGAACATACCCCCTGAGGAAGAGGAGGGAAACGCGTTGGGGTACCTATACCATCTACAACCAGCTCACTACAAATTTGTAAGCAAAGATGAATCTGAGCTTGGGATAGGGGGGTAAGGAGAGGAAATGGAGTTACTGAGCATAAACTGTAATGACACTTAAGCCTTACAAGGCACATCTGCCATGTATACAGGGTACTTCAATCTCAGGCTTCTCTGTACAATCTGTCCTTATGTGACTTGTCCCCATACCTAAACTTGTGATAAATATGCATCCCATCTCTAGTACTGTTTTGTAGCATTTGGTTCATTTCCTGTCCCGAAGATACGTGATCATCTCAAATGATTTTAATTTTTACTGGTGCAATGTATAGCTTGTCATTTTATCAACTGCAAAAATAAAATAAAATAAGCATAAGATAGACCAGGTTTTTTTGCAATTATTATATGGGTAAAACTCTCCACTTCCGGAAATTATGCTTACAATGATATTTAGGAGAGTCCACTTACGTGATAATGATAATTCATGTACAACTCAGTTTTTGAAGATAATGTGAGTGTGTCTGTATACATGCCTGCGTGTACGTGTGTGTATGCGGGTGTGTTTGTCATGTTTGTGTGTGTGTCTGTACACATGTGTATACATGTGTTTGTATGGGTGTGTACATGTGTGTCTGTATATGCCTGGTTCTCTGTATACATGTGTGCGTATGTCTATGACATGACCCGCAATGTCACATCATATCCATATACACACATGTACATACACACAAACAAATCTATTATACAATCATCAAATTCTGTCTGTCTGTCACGGAAATCCCGCGTCGCCCGTGACCAATCAGCGACAGACGCAGTCCGTTTGCGAATTGTCACGGGATTTGAGTTCATTCATTTAATTAATTGCATTATTCTTAAATCTTCATAAATAAAGTACATACATATTCTAGAATACCCGATGCGTTAGAATTGGGCCACCATCTAGTATATTATAAATCATATACAGCATTGTGCAATATATATGTGATATGATATCTGATATCCTGCAGCTAGGTCCAGGTGTGATCAGTAAGTGCATATAACACTATATATTTATGCACATAGTACAGACCAGCAGTATACACGTTAGTGTATGATTAGTATGTAACATTGTGAAACAGACACCAGATATTACGATATAAATTGTTATATATCATCTCATGTGTAGTCACAGTATATCATATACCAGATCTGTACAAAATGTGGCCTGTGGGCCAACTCCGGCCCTTTGGCTCCTGACAAAACAGCCAAAGGACTGAAAACAGTGACCCTGAGCCACACCATGGCCTCCCCTGCTCACGTCACGCTTCTTGATATCACTGTTATCTGCATCCTCAGAATTCAGATATCGGTGAATAAATTGTTTGAGGCCGCAGCCGCCAGCTCCTTCTTCCACCAATCAGCACATGCGACAGTCAGCAGGTGCGATAACGTCACCTCATTGCATCTGCTTTGCTGAGATTAAGTGCACCAGAGCTCAAAACAGAGTGCTGGGGGAACAGGAGTGAGGCGAGTTTGTGATTTTTAGGTGTATGGGGTGTGTGCCTGCATATAGGAGGGCTGTGTGAGAGCTCATACTGAATATAGGGGGACAATGTGTGTTGATTCATGCTATATATAGGGGACAGTGTGGGAGCACACTCTTTGTTTTTTCAAGAGGCTTTTTGGGGTCTCATACTATACATAAAGAGGTTATGTGGGGCTCATAGTGTATTTAGGGGCTATGTGGTCGTCAACCTGAATATAGAAAGGTTATGTGGGGGCTTATACTGAATAGGGGGTTGTTTGTGGGATTGCTGTACACGAGGGTTGTCAGCATACTCAATTCTACTTAATGTTAAATGATAATATAAAATAATAATATGTTAATATTGTTATTGACCAGAAGTAATTTCAGCCTATTGGTTCAGCCCTCCACAACAGTCTGTAATGCCCTCCGGCAGTCCCACGATATCTGTCACATCCCCTGCTCCTACTTCTTTTTCCCAAGGCCTGTGCATGCAGCATAGGTCTCCTGGGAGCACACTTAGGTTGTACACATTCCCCGCCTCTTAGAGGGGCAGCGTGCACGCTCTGTATGTGTCCCAAGTCAATCAATGGAGGACACTAGGTATTTAAGGCACCCTCTCCTTGAGGTAGGTTCCTGAGCAACGTGGTCTATTCCTAGAGACACGCTGCTAGTTACCAAGTCGCATTCCAGAACTTTGTATCCTGTTGTCATGCTAGACTAGGGGATGTCCAATGCACAGTACAACACAAAGGTACAATGAGGGATGGTAAAGGAAGGGAAGGCCCTGATGGTAGGGAGAGGGAATGGGACACCTTCTGCCACTCGCCTATGTCTTACCCTGAGCTTCCCTAATGTCCTATACAGGTTCTTCCCCACACTGCCGTCATGTGCCTAGTCCCTGGATTGACCCCTCTACTAACCCTGGCTAGTGCGCTGGCTGGCAAGGACACTAGCCTTGCCTCTGCGCATAATATCACACAGGGAAAGTAGACAAAAGTATACACAGACTTTAATACTGCAGCCCAAACACTGGGGCTAAAAGCAGGCATGGCTCGAACAACAAGACTTGGCAGAAAAGCGCAAGACATCTGCTCACGCCACCAATGGCAACATGTAATGTATCATGTGACCATGATGTCACTCCTCCCCTATATATATACAGAATTCATGCAGTGTTCCATTTTATAAACTTTATTGACAAATTATTACTTGGAAAAATTTGGTGACTAAAACTCTCAATGTGTAAGTATATATGCGGTATATATTATTTTTTCAAAAACATTATTTCCAATAATTTTTTTCTTAAATTTACATTTTTCCAGCATTTCCACTTTGAAAACTGCTAGCGGTTTCTTTAGCGATGAGTAATGTATAGAGCAGACTCAGAAGCTGAACCCGCAACAGAGCCAGAAGATAACCGTACACCTTACAGGAATGGTGGAAGGTGAGTATTGCCAAGTTGGCAAAGCAGCCGAGGATGTTCTGAAGGGCATTTTGCCTGCCTGTGAAGCCAAGCCTACGGCTGAGCTTCATTGCAAAACATCAATTTGTCTGTAGATTGCAATACTGTGGCCGGATGTGTGGAGTTGACTAGAGCACACAATCACAGTGACAGTGCCGAGACAACTATTTATTAACCTTTTGTTTACAAGGGTCAGTAGTCCAGATTATTGGGGTACATCTGATGGGAAGGGTTTATTTTGTACATAATCAAGACACTGACCTGTAGTGCACTGACTTCTGCACATCGATACCGCAAAGCAAAAACATGTATACAACATTGGAAAATAATATCTCTACCAAGGTAACATGAAAGTTGATTTAAGTGTGTTTCCAATAACCAATTTGTGGCATTAAACGCTCGGCCAGTAATTATTTCCCAATTAGTGGTCGTTTAATAGCCTGTTTTCACAGAGAGATCATGCTAAGTGATGCACACTGATAGATCGTTCCATATGCATATGTGGCACCCCTGTGGACCGGTGGCCACAAAGAGAACTGCAGCTGGACAGGTAAGCTAGGTACTCTGCACCAACACCCCACATACACTCCGATCCTGAGCCTAAGTCACTTCATGTCAGGCGAGGGATGGTGGGAGGAGCAAGTGGAGGGATGGAACAGGAGACAGCACCTGGTAAAGGGGTGGAGGAACTGTAGTAAAACACAGGAACACTAAGTTGGGAGAGAGCCCAGGGGGAGAGAGAAGTCCCTGGGGGGTGAGGAGGAGGTAAGGTTCCCAAGCCAAAATACCCTACAGCTAAGTATGGTCAAGTGAGAGAGAACAACGGGGCCTGGAGGCCTTCACTAATGGCTGGCCGGGGACCCATGCTGAACCCGTGGGAAGACAGAAGGAGCCAGGTGTGCCCGACTAATCCGGGACACTGTTGGCTGGGCCAGAGAACCAGAGTGCCGGCTCTGTAGATGTGGCAGGGTAACTCCAAGTCCCAACCACAAGACATCCGGCGGGGTAAGAGGTCTCTAAGTCCCAGGATCCAAAACCCCCGGCACCCGAAGGAAAGGCTGTCACATAGGACTAGGGCTCCCGGTGGGGAATACCCATGGAGAGTCCGCGATAGCTGGCCCGAGGGAGATGCGTGGGAGAGGAAGAGAGAGAAGCCCGAAAGGACAAGAGAGGGAGTAGACCTAGAGTCTGTACCAGCTGCAGAGGTGGTCCGCGGGGTCGCCAGAGAACTGCTATGAGAACCCATACTGCGACTGTGTTGTTGTGAGAGCAGTAAAGTAAAGCACCCAGTAAACTCAAGACTGGTGTGGGACTGTCATTTTTAATAGCCTCAACAAAGGTTCACCTGCGGAGTCGCCTCCTGACTGATTGAGCTGTATGAGAGACAGTGCAGCGCTCCCATGCTGAGAGGTACCCTGGCCCCCTGCGCGTACTGGCTGGAAAAGCTGTGGGAGAAAAGACTGGTGCAGCATCCCGAGTATGCGGCATCTCTATACCTGCCTGGGGACAAAGCCCTACCCATGGAGGGCTCTCCATCCCAGCTGCCACCACCGTCACCGTCCCCGGCAGTCCTAACGGCAGCGGTGGCTCACATTGGCTATGACCCATAGGTGGTGTCTCGAACAATCACTATAAACTTTATTAACCCCACAACCTTCCCCTTTTATTGCCGCACCTGGGACCACGGAACTAGATAACATCACCGTGACACCCCAGAGCCCGAGGAGATGACAGGGCCCGGTTCTGAGTACCCCAGTCTCCGGGGTGCGTCACATAGACTTCCATTGTTCTCAGATGCCGAAAATGACAATTTTTACACAGTACAAAAAAGCAGTTTGTAGGAATGCATATTCATGATAATCTTTCAGTGTAAAGTGCACCTAACCCTTTTACAGAAAAATGATGCAGTAAAGATTTAATGGCAGGTAATTGGATTCCAGGGTTGAGGATAATGAGTTATGAGTTACAAGTATGCAAAGTGTAAATTGAATTCAAGGTTACTTTACAGTTTACAGCACAGGGTGTGTAGTAGTTATTTAGAACCTGTGATATTCAACCTGTTTGCAGAACTACAACTCTTAGCATAACCATGATGAAGGTTGTAGTTCCTCAGCAGATGAATGATGCAGTCCACACGCAAGGAAATGTAGAGACCTGGAGATGCGAGAACATGCAGGTAATCAAGCGTTTTGCACCTAAAAGTTGCACTTGGCACAGTGACAGAATATGGATCTGATTACTCAAGATTGGTGCTTCTTTAGCCAGCCCTGAAATAGAATCTGCTGGAGATAGACTAAGCGTACATGATGACATCTATGCACCTAGCCTACAGTATACATCAGGGAAAGGGAGACCTTCTGCACTTACCTGCGGCTGATCTGTGATCTCCCTACTGTTCCTATATGGGTTCTTTCACCCTGTTGCCATGTAGTATACCTAGTCCCTCGCTGACCCTGATGTTAGCCCAGACTAGAGAGATGGCCGGCGGGAGCTCTAGTCCTAACTGCTGTAATAAAACCAACAAGAAGGTAAGGATGACAAACAGGGGAAACACCACCATGACATCATGGCTGCTGCCACTCTCCTAAGCAGCAGATGGCTTGGCAACGGTCAGCTCTCCAGAATAGCTCCTTCTACCCAGGCAGCTTGGCTAGGAATGAACTTCAATCACCAGCAAGGAATGCTGAATCATGTAACCATATAAAGAAGATGGGAGAGGTCTCAAAGTATCTTTACCTGGGTAGAGCACGCTGGGTGGGAGCTTTTCTAGCAGGGAAAATGGACATCAACCCCTGCACAGCCAAAGGAAAGAATCACGTTTAATATAAAGTCTCAATAGAGGACTGAGCAGGGGTGCACCGAGCCACCCTGCCGCCTGAGCCGCGGGTGAGGAGCGGGAGAGGGGATGCTATCAGCGGCGGGTGAGGAGCGGGGGGGCGCTGTCAGCGGCGGCCGCCGATATAGCTGGGCTGTTTTACCTGCCGCCCTTGTGAGCTGAGTGGAGCAGTAGGCGCCACCCTCTTCAGCACTGCCGCTTCCTCTGCTTCCTTGCCGCCTGAGCCTGAGGACTCACATTGTCCAATGGAATGAGACTTGGGTCCTAAACTTGTCACAAGCCTCCAAGGCATGGCAGAGAAAAGTGAAATATATATTGTAATCCCTATTCGAGCATTAACTTGCTATGTAACATCTTGTATATTCCTTGGTTATCATATGCTTTTATATTTATAATCTCAAAAATTCAATAAACACAAACATAATATATATTTAAATTGATATTTACTTCATTTATACAGTATATATATATATATATATATATATATATATATATATATATAATGTACGTACGGTACATATTGCACCTTGTTGAAATGAATTACAGCATAATAACGGCAGGTTTCTGAAACTCCACACCCAAGGGAAGATTACAAGAGTCCTATAGGAAGTATGCTCTGTAAATGTTTTACATCAACCCCATGACAGATTCCTTTTGTGCCTTTTATTTTCAGACCAAGTTTGCATGTAGTGTCCACTGTAAGTAGAAAGATTTGCTTATTTTTATTTTAAATCGTAAAATTGATGCTTGTATATTTAGTTTGTTTCTAAATGACTTTTCATATTTGGTGAAAGTAAGTCTTTTCAATTTCCAACATTTTTTACAACTTGAATTCTTAACATGTCTATGGAGGGAACAAATCTCCATTGTTTCCTTACAGTCCTCCAAGTCCTTCCTTACCCTGCATACAACCATTGAGTTATAGGATAATGCCTACACCAAATAACAGGTTATTTTAATTCTACACTAACTGTATTATACTGAAGTGCAAGGTTTTTTTTGCATGAGATTTTTTTTGTTGCAATAGAGTTTTATTAAAAATGTTACTATATTTGGCTTCTGAATGATCTTCTTAACTAATGTTATAACCATAGTTGAGCTGTCCTTTTATCGTAAATCAACTTAAACGATTATAATAATCAGTTGAGGAGACCTAGGGGCTGTAAATATGCAAAAAATGTTGTGTAAATTCATATGCACAGATTATAATGATACTGTATAGATATACAGTAGGTGCATTTAGTAGATGGTAATGCAAAAATGATGTTCAACAAATGCATTTATTCACAGCAGAATAGCATCTATAGATACTTACAAATGATAAACTGGAATTTCACAAATACCTCTGTTATGTCCTGTCTTTTTTTGTAAGGGCTTCTAGTCTGTGCCTAATGCAGTGGAGGAGCAGGTTGTATGTACTGTGCTGCTGTAATGCCTTAGTTTCAGGATTCAGTTCAGTGACCACTTGCTTTATGGTTGGTCCCCCCCCCCCCCCCTGTCTGCTAAGCTATGGCTCTTTTCCTCTTGGTCCAAAAAAAACACCAGTTGCATGTCTGCTATTTGTCTGTGTTTTCCTTCCTTGCCCCTTTATCCATTCATCTTATTTGTTTCAGTTTAGCTCACAAGGGATTTGCGTTTATTTCAGTTCTCCTTCCTCTCCCCTTGTAGGCAGTACTTTGCAGCCTCCCCTATGATTCCTTAGGAGGGTGAGAAGCCATTTGATGGCCTTTTAGGGAGCCAGTCCAGAAGCAGGGCTGTTAGTTGCATGGTTAGGGTCTCTAGTCTGTACAGGGACCAGTCGTGTGCAGCTGCACATGCCCCTTTTCTGCTTCCTGTTTGTTCAAGTGATTAAGGTCCATGACAGCTGCACAGGCCTAAGGCTGAATGCCCTTACAGACAGGCTAAAGGCGGGGTTACACGCTGCAATGTCCCAGTGATCCGACCAATAATCGGGATCGCTGGGACATCGCTATATGATCATACAGGCAGACTCACCAGCGACCAGCGAGAATGCTGGTAACCAGGGTACACATTGGGTAACTAAGCATAGCGCTGCACTTAGTTACCCGATGTTTACCCTGGTTACCATGTCCCAGTGTGTACTGTGCGGCGCTGGGTATCGTCCGGGAGGTCGTTGATCGTTGGTCTCCCGCTGTCATACGCCGATGCTGGCCGCCCAGCGGGAGACCATTGATCGAAAAACGGCCCTGGCCATTTACCAAAGATCAGCGATCAGCAAGCTGATTGCTGGTCGTTGGTACATGTCACACGCAGCAGCATCACTACGAGGTCGCTGCAACATCACAAAACTGGTGAGGTTGCAACGATATCATTAGCAATATCGTTGCATGTAACGGGGCCTTAACTCGATGCATTGTGAGTTGCGACTGTATGGTGCACTGAGAACCAAGACAATTCATTTTGGTATATCAACTGCCCCTTCTCATCCATCCAACAAACCATAGAATAATGCAAAATAGTGTTTGCTTCATTACTAGTCAATAGGTTAATGGGAAAATCACTTGTGGTCCTTCAGATTAAATGGGTTAATAGGCTAATCCAAATACCACAAACCCAGCTGTTTACTCACCTCCTCAGTCTTCAGCGCTGTCTGTGCCCCAATTTCTAATCTACCATTAGGCCACCAGGGTCTGAAAGTGTAGTTCTAAGTAGCAACATCGAGTTTGGAGATTTCAAAGACAAAAACAGCAAAATAAGCATAAACTTCCGAATAAGTACAACCTTCAATATTAATTCAGAATCAAGAATAATCAAGCACTATACTACAATGAACATTTAATAATTTAATATTGATTTTGGAAAAATCTTCATCCTTGGGGAAACCTATGTCTACTTCGAATAAGTGATGTATGTTGTAGTTTGCATAATTTTTTTCTGTTAAATATAATTTGGATACAACAAGAATGCTGAAAACTAAATAAATTTGTTGAAAATAGTATAAGGGTATAATATGTAATGTTTTCTTCCTCTATATTTCCTATGAAAAGAAAATGTCCAACATTCAAGATGATGATGAGTATTGCAAAGCACTGGCCTTGACTCTCTACAAGGGAAGATGTCCTATGACGGTCGGTCTGTATGTACCATGGGGTAGATGCAAGGACACCCTCCTTGATAAGATCAGGGGTAAGTATATCAATCTAACATTTGTATGTTGGGTAAGGTATATTTCAGCGTAACGTTTTAAAAGGGAAGCTATTATCAGAAAATCACCTACCGTATTTTGTAAATCAGGTTTTAGTGTTATTTTGTGTATTTTTTTTTTTATTTCTGCCAATGATTTTTCCCCATATCACAAGGATGGGTCAGCTGTGATATTGCCTATTGTGATTGATGGATAACTGTCATTTTAATTGTGCCTATGATAATAATTATTATTAATATTAATAATAATATGTATTCATTTACATAGTGCTATTAATTCAATAGCATTTAACATAATGAGCCAGATGAAAATTCTGAGTTTTAAAAAGTCCCAGTGGGCAGTGTAATATTTGAAAGATTACTATTTTTTCATAAATTATAAAAATAATAATTGTGATATTAAAAAATATATTCGGTATATTTCCAAAATATGTATAAAAAAAACACATGTAACACAATAACCTGATTTAAATTTAGAAACATATCCCAGTACTCGTCATAAAAAATATAACTTTTATGTTCAATGATTAAAATCATAAAACAGACAGGATAACACTTACCCATACCTAGGAAAAATTATATTATATCAATTATTCTTTAAGTAGGCAAGCATTGCATACCCATGGGGGTAAAGGGCAAGGTGGAATGAATTCTTCAAGGGGTATTTTCATGGTATTAAATTGGTTTAGTTAGCATCAACGTAAGGAAGTTGTAATTGACTTGCTAGTGTGCACAGTAATTAAATTCCAGGCGACAAGTTAACTCCTAACATGACAGTCACCTTTTTCAAGCCCATAGATTTCTATCTGGCACTTAGCTGCTCACTTCCATTACCCAACCTCTCAGCTCCTGACAAGATGCTGTTATAAGGGTGTGTGCTCAGGGTCCGAAGGAGATGCGTGTTGGACGCAGCTCCTCCGGCCCTGAGTGAAGCCGTGGGTGGCCGCAGGGAGACCACAGCCGTCTTGTACTCACCGTGTGCAGGAAGGCTTCTCCCTGCAGTCATCTAATGGAAGCCGCTTTCGACTCCGCAGCATGAGATAAACATACTTCGGAGGAGCGGACTGCCGGCATCCTGCACCACAGCTCCAAACTCGCTGCGGGCGGGTTAAGCATAGTGAGGATGGGATTTCTTGAAATCCCATCCACTATGCTTATATTGTACTACGCAGCGTTTTGGACGCAGCAGCAAGACGCTGTGTCCAAAACACTGCGTATACTGACCGTGAGCACACACCCTAAATGTTGTAAAGTCACCAACCCCCCATCGGCTGCTCCAGAGTAGGTGTCCTAATCACAACTCTCACTTTCCTGAGCAGTGTGCTTGTTTAAATGCATTGTTATCTCTATATGTAAACATAGTAAAAACATAGTAATAACCATGTTGATTTAAAAACAAATTATTGATAGCTGAATGTATTACATCATAACTTGTGCTGAGTGTTAAAGTTCTACTAATACTACAGCTCTGCTACTCCAAAAACTCACACAGCAAGAAATCTATTGCCTCAAGAAGCTAGAAAGTAAGCATACTGCATAGTTGTGATCTGTTCAAAAGACAATTTGAGGTTAATGCTTTATTAGCACTTGAGAGCAAAGAAGATGGCACCAATCAAAACTTCCCCTGGGTCCCATTTTAGATGTTTTGGCTACTTTTTCATACACATGCCATTGCATGTCAGATTTATCATCATGGTTTGACCACAGTGGCATATTATGTTACTGAATCTTAAAGATATAAGTTATGGTACATCAAAACACTCTGCATTTAAAACAAAAGTAAAAGGGTCAAATCTTAATATCTTTGTTATTACAGGACACCTTTGTAAAATAAATTCCGTGTTTAAAGAAAAGAAAACACCAAAACACACAGACACAGTGTCTCAAACAGGTGAGAAATTACTGTAAGATAGGGTCCATATTGATTGCAACCTACTTATTGCCCTACTGTGTAAACTAATGTGATAGAGGAAGCTGCAGCTCCTTTGGTTCCCAACTTAACCTGGGCATTTATGACCTATACCCGACTTCTTTACTGTGTCAGTGGGCAGACCCCCCATCTTATAGCCTGCAACACACGGGTCATTCATGTATTAAATAGAGCAAAAATGGGGGATTGAGGATTTCCTTTTTGTCTGGCTACAGTTACAAAACAATCTAAGCTGAGTCTATCTATAGTTTTCTTCACAAGTTTCTCGGCTATATTGGTATGTTACTCTAATGTCCTTCGATCTCCTTCCATTCAAACAAATAGTTTTTTTAACTACCCCACCAGTGGAACTGCTGTGTACCTTAAATTACTCCCTTTTTTCAGTTCAGTAATTTTCGAACAAACAGGTATATACAACTCCTCTTACGCCAAAGGGATAGATAGGGCTTTTACTTTTACGATATTTTATTTGAATTATTTTGTAAATCCACCTTTGGCTTCCAACACTGCTTGAATGTTCATTTGAGCCTACCTTTAGTAATAATAGACATCAATCTACATTCACTAGACCAGTTAGGCTAGGGTCACATTAGCGTCAGCATTTTAACTGACGAATCCTTCAAAGGCTGGCTTCACACTGCAGTTTTTTCACTGATCAGTGTCCATCCAGTTTGTGTGCCAAAACCAGGAGTGTCTCCAAAACCCAGAACAGGTGTCAATCTTTCAATTATAGTTTTGAGGAGATAGGCCACATTAAGTTTCATAAAATACACTTAGATATCCTTACACTAAAATAATTTGACGACTACAGAGTGTTGTGGGAAAAATTGTTGTACTTTATTAAGGTTCACCAAATTTTCCATATTAAATCCTCTCTTTAATAAAAACATTTTCCATAAATATTAATTTCCATAAATAACATAAATATAATAAATATACTTCATCTTCTTCCACTAATCTCATAAACCTGGTTCACCCATAACCTATGGGCAACCCTCCCACCAGGGCTGGAGCTTGCAAAGCGAAAGCCCAACCCCCCCCACCTAACGCAGTACCCATTCTTCCACAACACTCTGAATCCCTAAGTTGAAAATGTCCAAACCTATCTCCGATAGATGTATCTTATCAGGACGATACAAGCCTGCTATGAACCCTTCCAAATCTTTATGGCGGTACGAAGAACCGCCGATGGATGGCATAAACTTCGCCATTTCCCTATTTATGTTTTTCTTAATTTTATCCAGGAAGGAAAGGCCACTTTCCTTCCAGCACAATCTAGATACTATTTCAGAAAAGACAAGCGTGGTACCCTGGAAAAATTGTGACAACCTGCAGAAATCATTTTTCATCTGCCACAATAAGTCCAGTGTAGCAACTCGTCCTAAATCGTTCCCTACCGCATGTATAATAATTAAATCTGGGCATGGAAAAGAACCTAATTGCCCAACTACGGCATCGGAAACCTCTCCCCATTTAAGTCCCCTAACCCCGTGCCAGTATACCTGCACTTCAAATGGGGAAAAAGATAAGTTCTCCGAATACCGCCTGTTCATTGCTCGCTGGTGAGCCCAGAACACGAAAGAGTGTCCTATCACCCATACAATTCTGGGTCCTACGGGAAAAACAAAAATGCATCATTAAAGGGATCCTGTCACCCCCAAAACACCTGTAAACCTATTAAAACCTGTCCCTAGAGCATATTAACACTTTCCCTACACTCTTTTTACCTCCTAAATGCAGTAAATGACATTGCCTAAAAACTTTTATAAGTACCTGATTACTGATGATAATGAGTGACTATGCTATTCATAGTCACTCATCAAGACTGCCCCTCTGCTTCATAGCACGCCTGAATAGGCGTGATCTTCATAGCAGATTCAAATTGCCGCCTCCCTGCTGTGCCCTGTGTCGTCCGAGGCTGCTGTGTGGCTGGGTGACGCGATCCGCGTCATTCCCGGCGCCGGGTGACGTATTTACACCGGCGCCGCGCTGTCAGCTTCAAAATGCGCACTGCGCATGCCCATGCGCAGTGCGCATTTTGAAGCTGACAGGGCGGCGCCGGTGTAAATACGTCACCCGGCGCCGGGAATGACGCGGATCGCGTCACCCAGCCACACAGCAGCCTCGGACGACACAGGGCACAGCAGGGAGGCGGCAATTTGAATCTGCTATGAAGATCACGCCTATTCAGGCGTGCTATGAAGCAGAGGGGCAGTCTTGATGAGTGACTATGAATAGCATAGTCACTCATTATCATCAGTAATCAGGTACTTATAAAACGTTTTTAGGCAATGTCATTTACTGTATTTAGGAGGTAAAAAGAGTGTAGGGAAAGTGTTAATATGCTCTAGGGACAGGTTTTAATAGGTTTACAGGTGTTTTGGGGGTGACAGGATCCCTTTAAGAATCAAGAGATCAAACATAAGATTTATAGGCGTCCGATTTCCAACGCCCAATACTCTTAATGTACTCAGGCTTCAATCCTTGACTAGCTGCCACTGTGGCAGCTCCAATACGGAAAGAATGTGACGTAATCCTGGAACCCGGTACTTTAATTGCCTTTAAACATTTATCTAAAACTGCTCTGAACTGGAACTGAGTCGCACACGTCATATCTTTATGCATAAATAAAGCACCCGGGGAATTACCACGCAAACTCAACCATTGAGCCATATTAGTTACAGGACACAATTTTATATTTGATGTAGAATTCAAATATATTGAGGTCCCAATCCCGAGTTGATCGGTCTTGGACCTTCTTAAGTAAACTTTCAACATTGAATTTGACACCACCACATCCTCCAAATTCAAGCCCGATTTCTTCGTTTTACTTTCCGCCAGAACTTCTCCAATCCTTAGGGCTCCAAAAAACGTTAAGACAAAAATAGTCCTAAACATTACTGTCTCGTAATCGGAGAAACATATACTCGGCAGCACGCACCATAAATCTGACAACATCGGCAAAGTGATAGGACTCCGCGTGTCCCTAACAAAAAATGATTTCCTATACCCTTTTAAAAATTGCTTGACTGGGAAAAGTGACAGCAACGATTGCTCACCATATAATTTCAGAAAAAATGAAATACCTGCCATTTTTTTAGTAATACCGGAATAAGCAACACCTTCTGTAGCAAGATATTCTAAAAACGGGACCGCCGTAGTAGCCGACGTAATTTGAAATGGAAAACCCAACCGAGTACAAAAAGACACCCACATCGCCCAGCTTGCCGAATAATCCGCCCATGTCTTTGGAGCCAATGAATTAATGATATATCGTGGAACAAAGTCTAAATTAACTCCAAAAGATGCTGCGGGCAAGGAAATCCTTCCGCAGCCGATTCTGGGCAAAGCTGACGAAATTGACTCAGGAGCTGATGGGAAAGAAAAACGCATTTAATGTTGCTGTCATATGAAACTACATTTGCTCTCAACCAAATGTTATGCTGCAACAACAGCAGAGTCAATTTTCTCAACAATCTATTAAGCAGATCATCTTTGGAGGACAAAATGTTAATAGCTAAACAAGATTTCCCCGAACGCACAGGGATAAGAATCCGACGGTTCCGAAACCTTTCACCCCAAACCGAAAAAATTGCCAGTAACGTGAAAATCTCTCTGAGGGAAAGCTGGCCAGAGAATTTCTCCTTGACCAGAGGTGGCCAAGAGAAAGACATCCATTCAGGGGAGACATAAACCCCAAAACCTACCCCACTGGTTTCAAAAAACAACCCCAAAGTATCAGCAGCACAAAATTCATGCTGCCAGCACGAGACCCCATTAAAGTTGTCAAAAAATTCCGACCAAATCCGTAGATCATCCTTTACCTCCTCTGAAATAGGAATAACCTGAGACGAGGAAGAAAAACCACGCATTGAATCATATAAACGACGCAAAAAAGGACGGCCTGCCGGAATAATGCGCAGTGAAAAATTCAAGCTACCTGCTAAGGATTGAAACTCCTTCATGGATGCAGTTTCCCGAGACAAAAATTGAGAAACTAAGCCGCGTTGGGAAGCTAATTTACCCTCTGGTAAGCGGCATTCCATGCGAGCAGAATCAATCTGAATACCTAAGTATTCCAATTCTGTACACGGAAAAACAGTTTTCTCTTCAGCTATCGGGACACCAAAACGCGACATTATCGATAAAAATTCCGATAATAAATTTAAACAATCCTCAGACCCCGTATTGCCAATAAACAAAAAATCGTCCAAATAATGGGTAGCATAACCCACAGGACAAATCGACTGTACACACCATTGTAAAAATGCAGAAAAAGATTCAAAATACGAACAGGACCTAGAAAACCCCATGGGCAAACACCTATCAAAATAAAAATACCCATCTAAACAAAAACCCAACGAGCTAAATCCAGCCGGGTCAACAGGCAGTAACCGAAATGCTGACTGGATATCTGTTTTTGCCAGCAAACAATTTTGACCCGCCATTCTCATAAGATCAATAGCCAAGTCAAATGGAGCATAGCTCACAGAAGATAACTCTGAACTAACTTGGTCGTTGAGTGAAGAACCCGCTGGAAAGGACAAATGGTGAATCAACCTATAAGAACCCACCTCCCTCTTCGGAACCACCCCAAGAGGAGATATTCTAAAATTCACAAATGGTGGCGAAACAAAAGGGCCTACACATCTACCTGCCGCCACTTCTTTAAAAACCTTTTCCCTAACAATGACCGGAAACCGGCGAGCTGACGGGAGGTTAGGAACAATCTGGCATCTGACCCCCAAAAACGGAGGGACGGAAAAGCAGTACGTAAAACCCTGCTCAATAACCTCCGCCTTCTCCCTGTTTGGGTACCGCCTTAGCCATGGCAGCAGGGCGTCCAGCCTCACTGGAGTCGCCGCTTTTAAGAAACGACTCCTTTGACGCTGGAGGGGCCTTACTCATTTTCTTATAGCATTTCACTGCTGAATGCGCCCCGCTACAAAAAGAGCATTCGTGCCTGTAGCGGCAGTTATGCAACCACTTGCACGAACCCTCATTAAATGCAAAACAGTACCCTTTGCGTACATTCTGGGTAGTCGTTTGCTTGGCTACCGGTTGCCTCTGTGGCACCATCATCTGGAGCCACAGACCAACATCCTTCGTACCCCAACGTAAAGAAGGGTGTACCGAAAGTTTCTGCCTGAATGCTTCGTCATAAGCAATCCACGCAGAACCTCCAAAATGGCGGTACGCCTCAAAAACTATGTCAACATGTTGGAACAGGGAAGAACAAAAATTAGGATGTTTCTCACCCAGAACTGCAGCATATATTAAAAAACACTGCAGCCATAGGTGGAAAGACTTAAACAATTTCTTTTTATCTTCCTCCTTATCATCTCTCTTATCCATTTTCAAAAACTCCCTAGATGGTATCAATGTAAAGATATCTACATACTCCCCAGCCCAAATTTTCTCTTTGACTGTATGGGGAAGATGAAATCCTAAAGGAGACACTTCACAAGAAAGTGCTTCCTTAAAACATATATCAGGGACTAAACCCTGTTTCTGAACATCGTGTCCCACCCTGGTGCCACCCACAGACTGTAATGCAAAAGCAACTGCTTTTGCTACAATGTCCGAAAAATTATCAGGGACCCCAGGAGGGATTATTTCACAAACCGACATAGATTGTGTCTCACCATCCGCTGCTGAAGCTTCCTGTCCTTGCAACCCGCCATCCGGGGCGGCTGTAGCCTGCTGAGTCCCGACCTCCTCTTCTGTGGCTCCTGTCCAGGACCGCACATCATCGACTCCTCTGTTGCGCCCAGGCGCGCACCCCCAGGCCTGAAGTGCCGCGGCCGCCGCATTGGAGCTCTTTTGCAGCGGCGGCCCGGCAGCACACCCAGGCTGAGAGCGCCCGTACCCGGAAGAGGCGCCCTCTTCTCCGGCGCTCCTCGCCGCCGATCTTCCGGCTTGGACCCGCCCATCCGCTTCCGGTCGCGTGACTTCCGCCGGTCTCGCGATACTTCGCCGCGGCCCGGCCCTGACATCATCATAGCGCGCCGGCCGCTTCTTCTGCACGGCCGCACTTCGTCTCGACGGGGAGGGCGAATAAGCCTCCCTGCGACTCTTCTTCCTCATGCTCCTCCGGTGGTCGCCGCTCAGCTCCGGATCTCCACCGCCGCCTTCTCCATCCATCGCAGCCGCCGAGTCAGAACCGCTAGCCTCCATGAAGGGCTCCTCCAGGCAGCGCCTCATCCATTCTTCGCCGCCGCCGCCAGCCGCTCTCTCCAGGAAGCGCTCCATCAATGCTTCCATCCTGACAGGAGAGGCTTCTTCCAGGTGAGCTTCTTCTGACTGACAGAAGTCCCTCACAGCTGTTCTATTTATAGCTCAGCTGGCACACTGCCAGCCAATCACCTCACTTTAAATTTAGGCGCGCAGAAACCAGTTCCAGCTGGTTTCAGCCGCCTCAGCTAACCTAGAACTTTCTGCCCAGATACAGAATTAACCCTTTCCTAATTCACAGTGGCCATCTCCTCAAGATAACCCCAATTTATACAATAGGGGTTATTTCATTCTCTGCAAGTTCCTCTCCTGGTTCCTCTCCTGGTTTTGGCCCAAAACTGGATGGACACTGATCAGTGAAAAAACTGAAGTGTGAAGCCAGCCTTAGCGGAATATTAATGCTCTGTAACGCTGCGCTAATGCTAGCAATTGATCCCTCCCTATGGGTGACAGACTTATAGCGCAGGCTGACGCTTGACGCTTGAGCACTGCATTGGGGGTTCCTATGTCTTTTCCTTCATGTGAGCCTAGAAATTGTTAATAGCCATCTGGTTGAGTAGCTTCAGAAACTGAAAGAGCTGCCTGATTCATTAAGTATTGCATGTGGGCTTAAGGAGAACCTGCATACCTCCCAACTTTTGAAGAACAGAAAGAGGGACAGTCGATGCGGCGCACGCAGTGCGCAGCGCAAATTTTTAGCCCCACCCCTTGCCCCGCCCCTGACCACACCCATTTACAAGTGACGGACATTCAGATGCCCTTATTACTATTAATCTTCTGATTATTGCATTTTTGCTGCATTTTTTTGCCTTTTCCAATTCATTTGATGCATTTTAGTGCCATTTAGTACTGACAGCACAGACTATGGGCTGCCCCATCATACAACACAGCAGGACGGCTGAGACTAGTGCCTGCCCTGCAGCATTGTGCAGTTTATAGCCAGGGATGTGCAGTCAGTAATCAAACCTCTGACTCCGAATCCTCAGTTTCCCTGAATCCAACCCCACCAAAATGGAAACCGTCTCAGACTCCATCTCCACAGTCATGGTGTGCAGCCGGTAAGCCAAACCTCCGACTCCACCAAAATGGACACCGACTCTGAGTCCACAGTACTGTGTATAGCGCCCCCTGATGGCAGTCTGCCGTCCACAACAGGATACAATACTAGCTCTGGGGATGCAGTAGGGAGATGGGAAAAAGTTCCACAAGGTGAACTATCACTGCAGCCTCCACCAGTCGGGCATTTATGGCAGAGTGGCCCAACAGAAACCTCTCAAATGAAGAATTTAATTTGAGTGATCCGTTTTATGCAGTGTACTGCAAATAATGGATCAAAAAATGCAGAGTCTGAATGTAGCCTATATATCTCCATCCTGGTATATATGGTCCCCATCCTGGTATATATGGTGTCCCTTATGGTCCATTCGCCACAGAGCTACTGCACCTTAGCCAGAGGTGTGGTACCTCCCCCCCACCCCTGGTAAGGAGAGGGCACTACCCGGTACCCACACATCCGCATCCAACACCAGCCCACTCTAGGCCAGGGGTGCTGAGGCAGAAGAAACCCCATGATGGGCAGACCCCATCTCTGGCTGGAGAAGGGGATTAGTAGGTGGAACAGTTAGAATGTAGTGGAGCACTAGGAGGTAGGCAGTGACAGTTGAGAGTGGGAGGAGTTAATCCAGACAGAAACAGGAAGTGCGCAGTCAGTGAGTCGGACCCGGGGACTGGAGTTGTGAGTAGCTTGTCCTGGGGAAGAGGATGGAGAGAAAGTTGGACCCGGGGACTGGAGCCAGACGAGCTCGTCCCAGGTCAGAGAGGACGTAGAGTATCTGCAGAGACTGAGAGGGAGCTCTGAGGGGAGGGGGAGCACCTCTGGGTCGCCACAGAGCCCTGTGTGGAGGAACCCCGTTCCAGTGATTGCCTGGAGGGACTTGCTGGAGGAGCTAGGCCACAGAGGGGACCGGCCCCAGACTAGTGGAAGACTTTAAGATTCAGCTAGCAAACCCGGAGGCTGCTGTATCTTTATGTGCAGCAGCCAAATCCGCACACAATCGCTGAAAAGGCAGCCGCATAGGCTCAAGGGGACAAGAGAGACGTCGCCCGACAGGACCCAAGCTGCTGGCTCTGGACAGTGTGTGTGTGAAAGGCAGGAGGGTGAGAGCCAGCGCAGTGAGATGACCCGGAAAGGTACACACAAAGGTGGTACCAAACAAGTGCCACCAATCTGCCTAGAAATGGCTGGATCCCTGACTCGGAGTACACAGCACCCGGCGGGTCGGCGTACTTCAGAAACTGAGTAAACTGTGAAGACTGCACCCTGCTGTGTCCCCTGATTTATTTACTTCACGACCTGCCCTGGGTTACACCTGTGACTACCATCAATAGACTATAACTGCCCTGGGGTCCTGCTCTACCCGTGGAGAGCTGTAACATCCCTGCTGCATCACCCCAGTAGATCTGAACCGCAGCGTCGGCCATCCAATTGCTGAATACCACAGGTGGCGTCACAAATTTAATCCCATATAAATAACCCCCATTTTTATGACACCGCCAGGCTCACGGAGCTAGGTCACGCCACCATGACATTCCCCAAAGAGAACTGAACTGTTCGGCCCGGTACCGAGTACCTCACGGCCCTGGTGGGCACGTCAGTATACATGTCCCTATTTTTCTCTAATTTAAGAAAGTATTCTACTCAACGTTCTTCAGCTCCCACATCACCCAGTGTCCTCTGTAACAACGCACAGCTGGTAGCTGACATTGGAGTGTGCGCCTTGATGCAAGAAGTGACTGTCATGTGCTGCCCTATCACGGTACCGCAGACGTCAGCTGTCAGCCACAGTTTGGCCGTCAGCGTGTATCACAGTGCAGGAACCTAACGGGTCTCTGTACATCAATGCGCTTCAGCTTGATGCATGTCCTCGGATGCACATCCAGCTGCAGTACGTGCTGGGGTCGCCCGGGCCCCTGTATCGCCAGGCCTGGTCTTGACCTCGATCCTTACAATTATGTAGATACTGAACAGAAATTGTTTATTCTTTTATTAGTGTTGTGAAAAAAATTCAGAAATTTGTAATTAAAAATACATTTTTGCTTGTGTCATTTTCCAAGATGTGTAACGTTATTAATCTTTATGATCGGGGCTGTGAGGGGAGGTTTGTTGTGCCCTGTGCTGACATTCTTACTGATACCATGTGGCTGTAGATCATATACTGATTGGCTGTTATATGCCATTCATCGCAAGGTGGAGGAGGCAAAAAAATATGTAGGATTCTGGCGATTTAATTGTTGTTTTTTGTTACGCTGTTTACCAATCACATTAATTTATTTTGGATTTTGAGAGGACTTTTATGAATGCAGTGATACCAAATATGGGGGGGATTATTTATGTTTTGCTTTTTATGGGATATAGGGGTTGGTTATAAATTTTTGTTGTTTTTTCCCATATGTTTAAAAACACTTTTTTTTTTCTCTGTACTGTAAGGGTACCGTCACACCTAGCCATATCGCCGGCGATCCCATAGGCGACGCACGTTTTTGCGTGTCGCCCGAGGTCGCCGACGCCCATTTACACGGGGCGACACCTTAGGCGACGCTCAGGCGACGACCTGACCGGAAATTGCCTGAGCGTCGCCCAAGCCCCACAGGCGATTAAGTCGCTGGCGGCCGCATACGCGTCACACAGAGCAACCACATTAGCGATGTGGGCGTAATTTTGACCCGCATCTCGGAGATAGGCGTGAACATTATGCTGTGTGACGCCTTGAAGAAATGTGATTGGCCTGGGTGTCTGATGCAGAATTGACATGTACTGAGACAATTGTGTTGGTGTTAAAAAGAGACATTTGGCAATGGCACATCTCTGCACTTTGTAGCACACAGTGGGGCATCAATGCGCTGCTTTTTAATAGAATGTATGCTCCTGGGTATGGCCCCTTTGACATCTGCGTTTTATGCTGATGGCGGCAGTTGCAGTTAAAAAAACCGCAACTGCCACGATTACCGCAAGTGTGACCGCACTTGAGTTCACTTGCGGCAAGCACCATACAATGTCTATGGGGCTTGCGGCAGGTGCGGCAAGTGCGCCAAGTGCGGTTTCGGCACTTGCGGCATACTGCGGTTTTTTCCCAGCCGCACCTGCCGCAAGCCCCATAGACATTGTATGGTGCTTGCCGCAAATGAACCGCAAGTGCGGTCACACTTGCGGTAATCGCGGCAGTTGCGGTTTTTTTAACTGCAACTGCCACCATCAGCATAAAACGCAGATGTCAAAGGGGCCTAATACACCTTTCAGCACCATGGAAAGGAAGACTACATTAATGTGGGACGCACACATCATCAAATAGGACGCCGAGGAACAAGACTACCAATCGTAACGCTGGAGCTGCCACCAATCCACGCGACCGCCGGAGATAGTAACTACGCCCTGAAACGCCTACTGAATAGTTTTGGTGATGTGTGCTGTCGCCTTTCACATCGCTCATGAGATGTTACACAGGGCGATCAGCGCACATGACCCAGGAATGGTCGCCTGGTTTCACATCAGAGCACTCAGACGTGTCGCCATCGCCCATTTACATTAGGCGACGCATTGGCGATGTCGCCGGCGACAGGCCACGCCTTAGCGTCGCCTGTGGAATCGCCGGCGATATCTCCAAGTGTGACGGCACCTTAATAGTCTCCTTAGGGGAGCTGAAGCTGTATCTTATCGCTTCTCCAGAATGCAGCAGTGCTACAGCCGCTATGTAGAGTGAAAATCATGTTCTTCTATGAACACCACATAAACGCTGGCCCTCACACAAGAACCGTCACGATAGGTATGGAGGTCTTCAGCAGACCCCTGGCTGTCATGGGAACCCATCACATCCTCAGACCTCACACAATACCGACGCAGCCGACATCTCCTGCCGGGACCGACGCGGCCGACATCTCCTGCCGGGTCCACCATCTCCTGCCGGGACCGCCATCTCCTGCCGGGACCGACGCGGCCGACATCTCCTGCCGGGGCCGACGCGGCCGACATCTCCTGCCGGGACCGCCATCTCCTGCCGGGACCGCCATCTCCTGCCGGGACCAACGCGGCCGACATCTCCTGCCGGGCTGACGCGGCCGATGTCTCCTGCCGGGGCCGACGTCTCCTGCCAGGACCGACATCTCCTGCGTTCACTAGTCTGTGGCCCCTGCGCAGCTCCTGCTCCCTCTTGTGCAGGTGCGAGGGATGAACAGACTGTGGAGGACAGAGGAGATGTCAGTCATATCAATCAAGGCAGGAGAGATGGTAAATCAGGATCACAGTGAGCAACTGTCAGACATATAACTCTTGTACCCGGCTCAGCCTCTTTCTCTATTTTCTTTAACACGTAGCGTATTTACCACTTTTTTTTGCAGTGGCGCTTTTTTGCACAAAAAAACACAACTGCATTCACACAGTGCGCTTTTCCCAGCGCGCTTTTCCTGAGCCCATTTTATAATGCGACCCATGGGAAAAGTGCGCTGAAAAAAGTGCAAAGAATTGACATGGTCGTTCTTTTTGCATGTGTGCTTTGCAGTGAAAGCGTGCGCACATCAAAGAGCAAAAATATGCAACGTGTGAAAGCCATAGCTTTTGCTGGATTGCTTATCCAGTGTTGCGTTTCACTGCTTTTACAGCAGCACAAAATAGCAGTGCGTAGATGCAGTAAATACGCCACGGGTGAAGCCTTACTCCTGCTCTCTGTTATCAGCTTCTCATTTCCTTCCATACTGGTCACTGGTTTTAGTTCTTCATCCAGTGTCTCGTTCTCCAGGGTCATATCTAGGGGAAACTGGTGGGGCATTTGCCCCGACGCAGCAGGCAGGGGGGCGCCGCTGGACCTCCTGCTGCAGTGGCCAAGGACGGGTCTCCCCGCCAGCCGCCTGTTACGCCCCCCTGCATTGTTCTCCACCAGCAGACAGAGCTGCACACTACATCCACGGCTGCTCTGTACTGACAGGACCTGTGAAGATGTCACATGGAGGGGAGGAGTCAGGGGTCACATTATCAGCTCCTCAGTGTATGCAGGACTCTGCTGTGCTGGTTGTTATGGTGCAGGATAAGGTGAAGGTTATGTCAGGAGGGCTTTACAGTGTGGATGTAGCAGAGCCGATATTGTACTAAATGTACAGAGCTAAGCTGTGGGCGTAAGGAGTGGAGCTGTGTCTCCACGAGGTTTATGGAGTGGAGCCGCGTGTGTACGTGCCTGCATCAGTGCACGGTGAGGAGCTGCACCTGTATGAGGTGTACAGAGCGGAGCCGTGCCTGTATGAGGTTTACGGAGCGGAGCTGTGTCTGTATATCGTGTACGGAGCGGAGCTGCGCCTGCATCAGGTGCACGTAGCGGAGCCGCACCTGTATGAGGTGTACGGAGCGGAGCCGTGCCTGAATGAGGTGTACGGAGCGGAGCCGCACCTGCATGAGGTGTACGGAGCAGAGCTGTGCATTTATGAGGTGTACGGAGCAGAGCTGTGTCTGTATATGGTGTACGGAGCGGAGCCATGCCTTTATGAGGTGTACGGAGCGGAGCCGTGCAATTATGAGGTGTACGGAGCGGAGCCGTGCAATTATGAGGTGTACGGAGCGGAGCCGTGCATGAGGTGTACGGAGCGGAGCCGTGCCTTTATGAGGTGTACGGAGCGGAGCCCTGCATTTATGAGGTGTACGGAGCGGAGCCGTGCCTTTATGAGGTGTACGGAGCGGAGCCGTGCCTTTATGAGGTGTACGGAGCGGAGCCGTGCCTTTATGAGGTGTACGGAGCGGAGCCGTGCATTTATGAGGTGTACGGAGCGGAGCCGTGCATTTATGAGGTGTACGGAGCGGAGCCGTGCCTGTATGAGGTGTACGGAGCAGAGCCGTGCATTTATGAGGTGTACGGAGCGGAGCTGTGCATTTATGAGGTGTACAGAGCGGAGCCGTGCCTGTATGAGGTGTACGGAGCGGAGCCGTGCATTTATGAGGTGTACAGAGCGGAGCCGTGCCTGTATGAGGTGTACGGAGCAGAGCTGTGCATTTATGAGGTGTACGGAGCAGAGCTGTGCATTTATGAGGTGTACGGAGCGGAGCTGTGCATTTATGAGGTGTACGGAGCAGAGCTGTGCATTTATGAGGTGTACGGAGCAGAGCCGTGCATTTATGAGGTGTACGGAGTGGAGCTGTGCATTTATGAGGTGTACGGAGCAGAGCTGTGCATTTATGAGGTGTACGGAGCGGAGCCGTGCATTTATGAGGTGTACGGAGCAGAGCCGTGCATTTATGAGGTGTACGGAGCAGAGCCGTGCATTTATGAGGTGTACGGAGCGGAGCCGTGCCTTTATGAGGTGTACGGAGAGGAGACGTGCATTTATGAGGTGTACGGAGCGGAGCCGTGCCTTTATGAGGTGTACAGAGCAGAGCCGTGCCTGTATGAGGTGTACGGAGCCTGTCACCACACTCCTCTGTGTTCTCTGTTATCATCACCCCTTGTGTTATCCTCAGCCTGTGCTCCCATGTCTTTGATACCTGTGTGCTGTGCTCCTGTCAGTTCCTCCCAGTCACAGGCAGTCAGTGATCCGGGCTCCAGTGTGGAGGCAGAGCCCTCTGTCTCCCGGCTGCTGCTGTGCTGATGCTTCCTCCATTGCTGGGGAACTTCACAGAGGCCGCGCTGAGCCGGGATTGGATAACTGAGTTCTGTCCCCTCTACACACAGGGCAGGAGAGAGGTCACACGACTCACTCTCTGCACTGTGATTGGGTGCTCAGTCCTCCCAATGTGCTGCTGTGAGGGGGCGTGACCGGCAGCCGGAGGGGGCGTGGCCGGCAGCTAGAGGGGCCGTGCAGCAATCAGTGAAGTGCCAGACACCGGGACACTTCTAGTCCCGCACGGGACAGCGGGAAGCCCGGACTAAACCGGGACTGTCCCGCCAAATCCGGGACACTTGGGAGGTCTGGAACCTGTCATGTCATTTTTCTATATTATACTGCCCCCAATGTCTTGTAGGTGATGCAGTTTGCATCAGTAGCATGGTGTTCTCAAACAAACGTTCCCAATATTTATCTATAAAAAACAGTTTTCAGAATTAGGCGGAGGCATCACATACCTTCTGTTTCAATCATCGGGGTTGGGTTCCATAGCATTTCAATCACAGTCAGTCAAACTCCTCCTTCAAATTATGCATGCCCATCTCAGTGCAACTGATTGCCGTGACTGCCCCGATATCATGGCAATCTCATAGTAAATCCTGCACTGGCATACTGCCCACCGGCTCCCTGGGCATGCCCACTGAATCTGGGTGTACGTCCCCAGCTTCAATGCATATGTGCATTGGCCCCAGAAATTTTGTTTAGGTAAAAAAAAATATACGGCCACGTGCACACACTGAGTATTTGATGAGTTTTTTTACCTCAGGATTTGTAGACAAAACCAGGAGTGAAGCAATGAGAGGAAAAGTCTAAGGGTACCGTCACACACAGAGATATATTGCATGCAACTCACTGGTTGCAGTGAAATAATGGACACATTGTTCTATTTTGTGGCCGTGTACAAATGTAATAATGTGTCCATGATTTCACTGCAACCAGTAAGTTGCATGCAATATATCTCTGTGTGTGACGGTACCCTAAGGCCACGTGCACATGTTGAGTATTTGATGAGTTTTTTACCTCAGGATTTGTAGCCAAAATCAGGAGTGGATGATTAAATACAGAAGTGGTGACGTGTTTCTATTAGATTTTTCCTCTGATTGCTCCACTCCTGGTTTTGTCTACAAATCCTGAGGTAAAAAACTCATCAAATACTCAATGTATGCACGTGGCCTACACGTTTGGTACCACCTTAATCTGAAGAATCATTTTGTCAGGTAATTTATAATGCACAAAAAACAATAACAAGGCCCAAATAAGGCTGCTTTCACACTGCAGTTTTTTCCCTGATCAGGATTCATCAGGTTTTGTGTGCCAAAACCAGGTATGATGCCATGTGCACACGCTGAGTATTTGATTAGTTTTTACCTCAGGATTTGTAGACAAAACCAGGAGAAGAACAATCAGAGGAAAAGTATAATAGAAACACGTCACCACTTCTGTATTTATCACCCACTCCTGGTTTTGTCTACAAATACTGAGGTGAAAAACTCATCAAATATTCAGAGTGTGCACGTGGCCTGAAACTTGCATAGAAAAACTATAAGGCCACGTGCACACTCTGAGTGTTTGATGAGTTTTTTACCTCAGGATTTGTAGACAAAACCAGGAGTGGATAATTAAATACAGAAGAGGTGACGTGTTACTATTATGGTGGGTTTACACGTCACGATACCGGGCCGATATCGTAACCAACGACGTGGGAGCGCGCTTTTTGAGCGCGCTTTTCCCGCCATCGCATCGCCGTTTTAGACAGCCCGATATCGGGATACAACGTCCCGACGATGTGTACGCTCACCAACCCAGGAACGACCATTTAACATGGGAGTGAATGGGTGACGTGGCCGTACACATCGTAGTTCGGCTGTCACACGGGACGATGCGGCTACAACGGCCATCCGATATCGGGTGGTTGAATAGCACGCTCATTCAACCCCGATATTGTTTTAGCATCGTTCCAGCATCGCATTGTACGTTCAAACTGTACAATGCGCAAACGATATCGGGTCCAACTCCCGAACCACGTGACTTTTTGTCGGAGTTGAGTCGGAGTTGGACGCCGATATCGCAACGTGTAAACCCACCATTAAACTTTTACTCTGATTGCTCCACTCCTGGTTTTGTCTACAAATCCTGCGGTAAAAAACTCACCAAATACTCAGCGTGTGCACATGGCCTAATTGAAAAATTGACACCTGTTCTGGGTTTTGGAGACACTTCGGGTTTTGGCCCACAAAATCTGAAGAATCCTGAACAGGAAAGAACTGCAGTGTGAAAGCAGCCTAACAATAGCTTTTTTTAATTTTATTGCGTTTGGATTTTTTCCTTATGGTGGGTTTACACGCTTCAATATCGTTGCGATATCGCAACTCAATGGCGCGGGAGCGCGCAATTAGTGCACGTTTCTCCCGCATCGCATTGGATGTTTACACGCTGCGATATCGGAATACAACGTCCGTGCGATGTCTACGCCCCCCAACCCAGGATCGCACACTTAACATGGGAGTGAATGGGTGACGTTTCAAATCGCATCGTAGTTGACGTTTACACAGCACGATCCGGCTCCAATCTCCCTTCAATATCGGGGCATTGAATAGCACGCTCATTCAATCCCCGATATCGCATTGACATCGTTCCTGCATCGTATTGGACGTTCACACCATACAACGCAGGCACGATCTCGGGTCCAACGATTGAACCACGTGACTTTTCATTGAAATTGGACTACGATATCGCAACGTGTAAACCCGCCATTACATTTTCCAGTACAATGTTGGATGAAGTGAATGGTGTCATTCAAAATTTCAACTTATTCCCCTCAAAATTAGCTTTCATACAGCTTTGTTGACAAAAAAAGTTATGGCTCTTGGAATAGGCGGAGAAAAATTTAAATCATAAATTGAAAAATGGCTATGTGGGAAGGGGTTAGACTGCTATTTGGGGACAAACTAAATGTTTCCATAAAGGCTTATGAGATTTTTTCTCCGCATCTTTTGCTAGATGTCATTGGGGGCATAGGTTCTGTAATACAGTGCAAAAGGCCTGATCAGTAAAATGATTTAAAGTTTTAGGCTGCGTTCACACGCTGCTTATTTGCAGCGTTTTTTTGAGGCGCGAAAATGCAGTGAAATGCAGTGCCATTTTGCTTCCCAGTAAAGGCATTTCCCGATTTTGCGTTCAGATGCTCCGTCTTTTTGAGGATCCTCTTTCACTGGAAAGCGGATCCTAAAAAATGACCATGTCAATTCTTGTTGTGCTTTTAATGTTGCGCTTTTCCATTGCCCTCATTGTAGAATGGGCTAAAAAAAAAGCGCATCTACAAGAGCACAATGTGTGAATGGTGCTGTGTATTTTTGCACAAAGCACATCCGTAAAACAGATCCTCAAAATGGCGCTGCGCAAAATCAGAAATCCGCAGCATGGGAACGTAGCTTGAAGGGACAGGGTGGAATCTGGTGTTTTCATTGTTTGCATTCATAGCTAAGGAGATGGATCTAAGGCGGCCGTAACACGCTTCAATATTGAGAGCGATATTGTTAACGATCACATGCACGCGCAATCGCTAACAATATCGTTCACATCGCTGGTGAGCTGTCACACAGGCAGACTCACCAGCGATGTGGAGCAGCAAGATCGCTGGTAACTATGGTACACATCGGGTTACTAGGTGCCGCGCGGTGCTTAGTAACCCGACGTTTACCATAGATACCATCTCCCAGCATAGGCTCTGCCGCTGGGAGATCGTTCATCGTGGTGTCACACACCACGATGAGGCAGATTAACCAAGCGATTATCGCTTGATATGAGCTCCGGCTCACCAATCTGCGATGTAACGATCAAGCAATTTTACAGTGTAAAATCGCTTGATTGCACGCAGCGATGCACAAACGATATCGCTTAAGCGATCAAAACGCAGATCGCTTAAACGATATCGTGCATTAAATTGATGTGTGTGACGGCCGCCTAACCCAGAGATGGATGTACCTATTACTTTTCTACTAAGTCAAAAGCATACATAACAATACCACCTTTACCTCATACAGAGCTCTCTCCTAAGTGCCCCAGGTGAAAAGTAGCAAAAATGACTATTAGGAAATAAAATACTATTTTTATTGAAAAATCTTTTCTTAAAAGGAATACATAAAAAACTGCTAAAAAGTAAAATAGTTCAGCTCACCCCTTATGATCCAACTTCATGGTCCACCACCATCGCTCAGAGCCGCGCCAGTCGCTGGCGGGAAGGAATCCAAATAGAAGGTACACGAGTATAAAATGTTCAGTTTATTCTTCACCAAGTTAAAACATAATCAAGTAGGTAGTGGATATCCCAGTGTGGGTTAGAATGATATTCCACGCGCTTAGATTAAAACATCTTTATCATGGATCCATGATTAAGTCGTTGTAGTCAAAACGCGTGGGGTTTCATTCTCATCCACATTGGGATATCCACTACCTACTTGATTATGTTTTAATTTGGTGAAGAATAAACTGAACGTTTTATACTCGCGTACCTTCTGTGTTTGCAGGAGATTGTTTGTTTCTATAAAAAACTGCTAGTACTTCTCAATGAAAAGGACAAATCCACACAAAAATACCCACTATACAACAGTAGATTACTGAGCAAAACCTGACATAAATACTACCAGACACATAAATATTGGTATACACGAGACAGAGCTCACTATAGATCACATATGTGCCAATGTGTAGCAATTATACAAACAGTAGACCCATATGTAATTACCTGTCAATAGGTTTGTGTATAGTTTGGTCTGGTAACCAAGGTCCCTCTTAACCTCAGCATATATTTCGTAATCTTCCTCAAGTGATGTGACGCACCTGTTGCTTGATGTCATTCGGGGCATATATTCTATAATACTCTACAAAGGCCCAAAGGCCTGATAAGTAAAATGGTTTGTAGTATGAAAAACAGGGTGGGATCTGGTGTTTGCCCTGTGTGGGTTCCTATACATTCATAGCAAAGGAGATGGATCTAACCTGGAGATGAATGTGCCTATTACTATTCTACTAAGGCTGGCTTCACACCATGATTTTTAGGATTCGGGGCTGTTCAGTTTGAACCGAACAGCCCCATATCTGATTGTGGCCCCATAGTAATCCTATGGTGCCGGCAGTGATTTGTCATCTGGTTTTGACCCTGTCTGGCAGGATCAGGCTGCGTTCGATTTTTGTCTTGGATACAAAATCGCAGCTTGCAGCATTTTTGTGTCCGGGGAAAAAATTGGACCAAATCGGATCCTCCCGGATCCGGCGCCCCCTAACATGGGAGTCTATGGGCGCCGGATCACACCGGATACGACATAAAATCGTTCCCGGACGCTGGGTCCTGAAGTTCAGCGGCGGCTGGCGCTGAACTTCAGCACCTGGAGAGCTCCTGTCAGAAATTTCAGAACGCGGCTAGCTCCCTGCTAGACACGATTCTGAAATGTCAGCACTGGACAGCGGCAGCCGCACACTGCCGATTCCAGGAGAAAACAGGATCGGAGGGCATATTTGCCCTCCGGTTCTGTTTGTCTGGAGCTGTCAGGGTGTGTCCGGTGCATCCAGGAAAACACCGGACACAGCCTGACAGCTCCAAAATCGTGGTGTGAAGTCGGCCTAAGTCAAAAGAATATAAGGTCTCAAAACAAGAAAAACAATGACCACATGATATTTTTTATGACTCCATTTTTCAACATATAGTTGAACGATTAGGTGGTAGATTTTATTTTATAGATTTTTTTTCTATTTTATTTTATTGCAGAACATTATGAACTAGAATCTGAAAATCACACTGATGAAAACCAAAGACTAACAGTAAAGGAACTTTTGAAACTTGTGTTTCTCATGTTATTTTATGATCCTATAATCCACAAAAACTTTGAAAAACACCAAAGAGCACGTTATATATTTATTAAATTCAGTGCTTGGCACTGTACTGGCTGTGACCATTCTTGGGCCGGTCTAGTTACAGCTCTCTGTGATGCCGTTGAGCGTGAATTTGGATTGATCCCAATCAGTGTATATCGAGCAGTACACAAAGAATGTAGAGATAATGAATCAAAGGAATGGGTTCCCAAGAAGATTCTTCACACCCCAATTTGGGCTTTTACGCTACTCATCAATGTGGTTTTGATTGGTGCTTTAATTTTAAAGTTTTGTCTAATTAATAATCTTGGAGAATCTGAACAATATGAAGATCCCTCAGATTATATATTATACTCAGCTGTGGCTATATGTGGCGGTGGTTCATTATTACTGTCAGGAACAATCCTTAAAGTGATTATAAATTGCATTGTGACTCAGAAAGGCAAATTGATGTCAAAAATGAAGAGGACAGACATGAGCGCCCAGTTGGGTTTCATGAATGACGTCAAGGAGGAGATTGAAGTCATCACCTCTTACCTACAAATGATGAAAATGTATTGAAAGGAAAAAATCATAGTCATCATTGAGATCACCAAATTAGACAGATGTACGCCAAACAGAGTGGTCGAGGTCTTACAAGCTATAAATGTTCTTCTTTCTAATCCAGATGCTCCATTTATATCCATTTTAGCCGTAGACCCTGGTATTATTGTTGAATGTGCTGAACAATCAGATCTGCTGAAAGGCATGGCCAACAATGGCTATCTGTTCTTAAACCGGATTGTAACGTTGCCTTTTTGTGTCCCCCAAATGAGTAATACGACTAAGCTAAGACATCTAAATAATATAATTAATCGTAAAAAAATTATAAATGTGAACAGAAATGGAGATGTGGAGAATTCAAATTATTGTGAAAATGACGGACTCTTGGAGGACAGCCCATACATTCATAATAACATGAATGCTGAACAAAATGAATTCATAGACAAAGCCTTGAATTCCCTTTCTGGTGATTGTTCCACATATATTAACGACAGTGTTATCAACATGAAGAGGATCGTAAACACTATTGTCATAACTCTCAGTATGATGATCAAGGGTGAGGAATGGAAACTCATACGCCCTGATAAGGTGTCAAAGTGGGTGATATTGGCTGCCCAATGGCCGTGTGCCCTCAGTTGGATATTACAGTGCATTGAAGATGAGCAGCAGAGTGGAAATCATGGTGATGGCTACGATGAAAAAGAACTTTTGAATGTTTATATGACCTCACTGGAGACATTGCTTGCTAATAAGGACAATCTCAAACAGCTCCTGGATTTAGACGGGGACCCAGATATTTTATACAGTTTACTAAAAAACGAGAAGTTCACAGTTAAAGAAGCCAACATGCTAAGGCCGTACACTGTCAATTTAGATCACACCATTCAAAGAAAAATTGAACTTTTACAAAGTAGTTCTAACCTTTTAAGGTTCACGGGAAAACCACTCAAAAAGACTGATTTACTGAAAATGGACATAAATGCAGTCTGTGAAAAGGTTAGTGTTTTATTTCTATGTATGTTAATTAGTGATGAGCGAATAGTAAGATAATTCAGATAGTCAGATAATTCTTACAGAATACTTTGAACTGTTCCAGTATTTGGAACGAATAACGAACCTAATGCAAGTCAATGGGAAATGCAAATAGTTTTCTGGAAGATTTCCCTAAAAACACAACAACAAAGTAGGTTTTAAGCTATTTCGTGGACAGGAATGGGATGAAATCCTCCAAGCTGATGTGCAGAGCTATGTGCATATATTGAGTATTTAATGCAGAAATCTTGCATCTCCTGGTAGAAAATTTGGCATCTCCTGGTATTGCGTTTTTGGTGTGTTTTATACGCATTTTTGCCATTACATTTTCGCTTGCATCCTTCATAAAGATGTCAAAAGGTGTAAGCGGTAAAAAACATAGGCAAAAATGCACCAAGAATTGACACGCTGCAGACCAAATCTGGAAGGAAAAAATAAGAACATGTGCACAACACTTCAGAATTTTCATAGACTTTGCCGGCATAAGGATAGGTATGCCGTTTTATGGAATTGTTTTTATTTTTTTTTAATCCCACATATTCATCATTTCATGTGCATTTTTTCCTTTTGTTTTAGATGGAAGACCTTAAATTACAACGTTATATAGAGAAGATAAAAGAGCACAATCTGGATGGAGAAGCTCTTCTCTACAGCCATAACAAGGAGATACAAGAAGCTTTAGAGATGAACATGGGAGATTGGGCAAAATTTAGAGCAGCTTTTCTAAGCCTGCCACCTCCAAATCATTTTTTATTAAGAAAGAAATATTGAGATCTCTGACAATGTTTCCATTATTATACTGTATAATCTCATATATAGGATTTCTACTAAATTATTTTTATTATCATATTTATTATATTTGTTTATAAATATTATAAATATATATATATACAAAACCATATTAGTGGAGAATACCGTATAAGCATATGTTCAGATGAACCTATTTCCGGTTTGTGTGGTGCTTGTGATGAGACCAGACCATACATGGATCCAATGTCGGCGTTGATGCTAATTCACATGGACTATTTTCCATGTGGTCCTCCGATCCATGTGAACAAAATGGCAGCATACAATAATATACAGATTTATGTAGTGTATGTAAATGGAAGGCAGATCCTGTAGCTGATGGCACACAAGGCTGTACATGAAGCACTTACACTTGCACTTAACAGAAGTGACTGGCCCTGTTTTAACAATGGGCTTGTGAGTGAAGGCTAATAAAAATAAAAAATGGCTGATATATATGTTTACCTTACAGAGTGATTGGATACAATTATATCCTAAAGGTACCGTTACACGTCGCAATATCGCTGCGATGTTGCAAGCAATTTCACGGGAGCGCGCACGTTTTTGGCAGTTAGCCAAGATCGCATTGGAGATGTCACACGCGGAGATTTTGTAGGCGACCCATCTACGAAGTTGCAAGCAACTATCGCTGGCTGGCTTGTGTGCAACCCAGTGAGTGAACTTTTTCAATGTAGTGACTAGGGGAAGTTGATCGCAATATCGTTATCGCTGTGTCACACAGGGCGATCCTACCATATCGCTTGAGCAACATCGCCAGGTTGAAGTGGGTCCACATAAACCTGGTGATGTCGCTCCAGCGATTTATTGCAGTCGCATCGCCCTGTTACACAACACGTCGCACTAGCGATATCAACTGCAACTGAGAACACCACGTGACTTTTGTGAGATATTGCAGGCGATGTTGCGATGTGTAACGGTACCCTAAGGGTATATGTAAACCAAGGCCACGTGCAGAAGTTGAGTGTTTGGTGAGTTTTTTAACCCAGTATTTGTAACCAAAACCAGGAGTGGGTGATAAATACAGAAGTGGTGACTTGTTTCTATTATACTTTTTCTCTGATTGTTCCATTCCTGGTTTTGGCTACAAATACTGGGGTAAAAACTCACTAAATACTCAAGGTGGTACCGTAACCTTAAAGTCTGAAGCCTTGAAGCGTGAAACAATCAGAGGAAAAGTATAATAGAAACACGTCACCACTTCTGTATTTATCAACCACTCCTGAAATGGTCCCATTACAATTTAATGGGAGACATCATGAGGGAATATGTCCTTATTCACCTAGAAATTAGCTAGTTAGGAAAGGGTTAATAGAATGGTTTTTGAACTGTCAGAAGTGGTATAGACTGATTTAAACCAGTTTTTGCCCACTCAAATTGTTGAACGGCTGATTGGTGTAAGGGGACGGGAGAGTGGGGGCCATATGGCTATATAAGGTGACAGCTCCTATCAGGAGCTGGGAGTTTACCTAAAGATCCAAAGAAGCCTGGAAGAGAGGATGGAAGAGCTCCTGAGCCAGCTGATAGAGAAGGCAGGAGCAGAAGGAGGTCGGGAGTGGCTCTACCGGTGCCTGGAAGAAGAAGCTCCGGTCCCAGAAGCGCCGATGGATGCTGTTCCAGGGGAATCTGAAGACGGGGAGCTCCAGGAGGAAGCGGGGCGCCTCCGGTGCAGCACCTGACCCAGGTGGCTTGGGCACCTGTCCGTAGGAAGTCAGAGAAGCCATGGCAGAAAGCTGCCGGCGGCGTCACAGCACGAGGAGCCTATCAGCAGGCTCTCGCGTAGCCTCGCGAGATATTGCGGTCACATAATGCCGGCGGTTTCCGGGTCCACGGAGCGCGGGACAGATGAAAGGGGAACGGCAGCGGTGGCTGATGGGACCGTTGCTAGGATCAGGGGTGCATGCCTGCAGCCGCAGCAAAAGAACTGCCAGGCGGCTGCAGCTGTGTCCCAGGCCTGGTGTCCTGCCACAGCTCTGGATCTCATCGGCAGCAGGAGAGCCCCCTCGCCACAGACCTTCCAGGTTGCCAGTCCATCAGCTGAGAGGATGTCCAGAACTCCAGAGCTGCGACAGCCATCGCCTTCAAGATCAGCGGATGGTGAGATGATAATGAATAATGTATTTTCTAGTGATCTTGCTAGCGCTAGTGCAGCTTCTATTAAGGATTTAGTTAATGTAGCTGTACAAGATGCTATTAGGGGATTAGCAGAGTTTTCAGGGCCAGATGTAGGGTCACCCATCAGGGTTACTCAGCGGCCCATGGTCCCTGATGCTTGTCTTAAAGAAGCTTTGCCCTGTGAAGTGTCTCCCCTGGGTTTTCATCTAAGTGCAGCAGTGAAAGAAAAGATCTGGGCTGGGGAGTTTGTGGATATTTTTTCGCTACTCCCCAGCAAAGATCATTTTAGGAATGATAACGTGGAAGATAATGACAAGAAAAAGATTTTTAAATCTTTTCATTCGTGGCTACAGGCCTTTTTGACTTATGCATCTGTGTTGGGTGAGAAGTCCTCGGCTTTGTGCTGCAGACTTCTCCAACACATAGACATTGTTTTAGAGGCTTACCGCCATTTTGGCAGAACAGCTTGGTTCTTGTATGATGAAGCCTTCCGGCAGAAACTATCGGTTCACCCCTCATTAAAATGGGGGGTGAAAGATGTAGGCCTCTGGCTTCAAATGATGATCCCTCAGAGGCATCCGTCTATTTTTAAAACCCCTGCTTCTCAGCAGATTAAGAAGGTGTTATGCTTCGCATTCAACGAGTCCTCCTGCAAGTGGTTGCATAACTGTAGTAAGAATTCCAGAGAATTCAGGGGTCAATCTGTAAAGTATCCAAGGTATCCATGTCTTCTCAAAGAGAGAATAAGAATAGTATGATAAGGCTGCTAATTCAGCAGTGTGATACAGAGAGTCTATCTCCGAAATGATTTGAGCTTTAGTAAGGAGAGAGATAGTGTTCCATCTGGTGGGCACTAGGAGTCTTCCTGCGGCCACTATATTATGTGCCAGTCAGGAGGGCAAAGCTTCCCTAGGCCACACCGGGAGATTGAGGAGAGCTGTTTGCGGTGATAATGTAACTTCTCGGTTTAATACGTCCGGGGACAAAATTATCAAAGAGTTATTGGTGGTGTAGTGTGTTTCACAAGTGGGCTACACACTGCTGTCTAAATTACACTGCTACTAGGCCCAAACTATTACCTGGGCTAGGTGCAGTTAAAAATTAGTCTGAACTAGACAGGCGGTGTAGCTTGGTTCACAAGTGGGCTACACCATTGTCTAACTGACACTGCTACTATCCCCCAAATTGCCTGGACTAGTTGCAGTACAAAATTGGCTACTGGATAGACAGGCGGTGTAGCTTACTTTACAGCTGGGCTACACCGCTGACTACCAGACACTGCTACCAGCCCAAAAAGATTGCCTGAACTAGCTGCAGTAAAAAATTGGCTACTGAAGACAGGTGGTGTAGCTTGATTCACAGCAGTGCTACATTACCTGCCCTAAAGGATTGCCTAAATTAGATTTATCCATATGCTGTGAAAAACACAGCACTGGCACACACCTGCCTGGCAAAAACTGCTAGGAACTGCTGTAACCTAGCCCTCAAAAGGGCTGATACTATAACTAGTCCCTTCTTCTATGAAATAGCCCTGAAAAGGGCGGATACTTACTACTAATCCCTACTCCCTGCTTGTCTGAAGTAGCCCTAAAAAGGCTGAGATTCTAACTAGTCCCTACTCCCTAAACCTATCTGTCTATCTAACTTGAGATTTGCTCACTATCTATCTAACTAACTAACAGTATTACACTTTATAGCGCCCACAGCAGCAGTAGTGGTGCCTGATTGACACACAACTGCAGCACTGAGGAAATGGCGATGGGGAAAATGGCCGGGTCTTATAGGGCAAGGACATGTGACATACACAGCCAATGACGCATGCCCTTGCTTGTGTGCAAAAAATGCACTTTGCTGTGTGCGAGTGTGGTTGGCTGACAGCCTGCACTGTCCCACTGTATATGCAGTTAGGAGAAAAAAATATAGAGATTACCATTATTTCTGCAGCACTGATCTAAACCCTGTTCCCCCCCGTGCTCACTATACAGTGAAACTGGATATTAACATTCATTAACAGTATTTGGGTTAGGGTTAGTGTGGCACCCCTGCAGGGGATTACCACAGGACCCATCGGTGCAAGGAGGGATATGCGCTTTGGCACACACAACACCCAACACCTTCCACCCCAGACCTGAAGGGGGAGCCCTACTGGCTGTCCTTGAGCCAGATCCCCTATATAAGATCCAGGTCTGAGGGGAGGAGTCAGTTTAGTTCCAGAGAGACAGCGAGGAGAGAACAGTGAGTGACAGAGCTGGTTACTGGGCCCCGGCAGGCCCAGAACCAGGAAACCTGACCCAGTTGTTGAGCGCTCTAGAGAGAGGGATGGAGGCCAGTGGGAGAAGTAGAAAGACAGAAGAATGGAACATACCTTTAGCCCACCCGGACACCAGAGTCCAAAGTTGCTATCAATCTAGTGGTAGCAGAGAAAGCCTGGACAGATCAGGAGGATCTATTCCCCCTGAAGTTAAAGTGAACAAGTTGCCAAACCTGACCAAGCATAGGACCAGGGGCCCAAGAGGAGAATAGGAATCCCCACAACAAGGTCCTCATTGTCGGTTATGGAATAACACCCTAAGAAGAGCGGCAGGTTCAGCTACAGGCAGAACTTACCCCGAGCACCGCACCTATTGATAAAGGAGGCCTCACAAATCTCAAAAGCGTACATCTCAAATTGCACCGATAACCTGGTTACCCTCCTGGACTGTACCTGTTACCGGACATCAGTAAAAAGGTACTGAAACAAAGACTATTGTGTGCGTGTGCCTGCTTCATCGTTGCCGCCTACAGCTTCACAGAGGTGAGGACTACTACCCCCTCATCCTCCCTGCTGTCCTGAGGTAAAGCTCCGCCTGTGGGGAGCTTTACTACCGAAGCTGCGTTCCCATCACCTCAACGGCCATCCACAGCGCTGGTAACTTATTACCAGATACCTCAGGTGGCGTCACGTTACAATTTCCCCCATCATCATCACCCCCACCCCACCACTGAGGGTCCAGGGCATGGAACTGGGAAGTGACCAGCCGTGATCCCCGCTAAAGTAACCCACCTATCCCGGTGTCCGAGTACCCCCTACCCTGTCGACCAACTCATTAGGGTTAAGCTTTTCGTGATCGAAGTGTTATTGAACATAACCTCGAACTGCCGAATTTGAAGCAAATTGTTAGAATTCGTGGAATGACTCTAACACCGCCCAAAACAGCTTGAATTTGAGATTGGCGAACAATTCGAACCAAACACCGCTCACCTCTAGGCTTGAGGCAACTAATGCTCATATTACTGCAAAATAACATTTGGCTGAAAGCTACCTTTAAGCCAAGTTTCATTGATACTATTGGGAATCTTCTGCCCCAGCAACGAATAGAAGATTTCCTGGCTTACGGTAGTTTCCAGAAGCAACAGAGCAGAGGTCGCTTCCAACATCCTTGTGGGATCTGGTTTAACACACATACCTACTTTTATTACCCTATCACTCGCTCCACAGACATGGGTAGACTACTCACGCGTGTGGGAGCAATGGACCAAATTCTGTTTATTGAACGGATTTGATTCTTCGTTATGTGTTGCTAGTTCTGCATTACCATTTTTAGAGATGTTAGTTAGTACGGGACTGTCTCACTCAGCTATAGTTAAGATAATAGCAGGAATATCCTTCTTCTTAAAACTCTATGGTGCTGCACCCTGGTCTTCATTATTTGCTATCAAGCAATTTTTGAAGGGTTTTATTAAGAATTCTTTTTCTGCTGATATCAGACGACCAGTTACGGTAGACCTGTTACAGAAGTTATGTAAGGTTGTTTTAGCAGTCTGCTCTGACGCCTTTGAGGCTACATTTTTTCGTTCTATTTTTGTTACATTATTTTTTGCAGCGATGCGAACAGGAGAGTTGCTATCTACCAATAAGCTATGAGCTTCTGGGTTGCTTTTGTTTGATGTCTCCATCCTGCAAGATAGATTAGTCATTTTCTTGAAAAGGTCAAAAACCATCCAGCTGGGGAAAGGCTCGCAAATCATTTTGCAGGCTGTACCTGAATCATTTTTGTGTCCAGTGTCTCAGATGAAGGAATGGCTGTCAATCCATCCTCCTGGGTTTGAATCTCTTTTCATACATAGACGGTACTCCTGTGACCAAATTTCAGTTCTCGTTTATACTTAAGTCGTTGAAAGCCCTGCACTTGGAGGATTTATGGATAACGGCTCATTCTTTCAGAATTGGGGCAGCCACAGAAACTTCTCAAGCTGGTTTAGATGAAGCGTTAATTAAACAGTTAGGAAGGTGGAAATCGAATAAATACCAATTACCGTATATACTCGTGTATAAGCCGACCCGTGTATAAGCCGACCCCCCTACTTTTGCCCCCAAAAACTGGGAAAACTTATTGTCTCGCGTATAAGCCGAGGGTGGACCCCAGCACAGGTATACAACCCCCAGCAGTGAGGTATACAGCCCCCAGCAGTGTGGTATACAGGCCCTCCCAGTGGTATACAGGCCCCAGTAGTATGGTATACAGCCACCAGGACAGGTATACAGCCCCCAGCAGTAAGGTATACAGGTCCCCCCAGTGGTATACAGCCCCCAGCAGTATTGTATACAGGCCCCCAGCAGTGAGGTATGCAGGCCCCCCCCAGTGGTATACAAGCCCCAGCAGTATGGTATACAGCAGGCCCCCAGTGGTATACAGCAGGCCCCCAGGGGTATACAGCAGGCCCCCAGGGGTATACAGCAGGCCCCCAGGGGTATACAGCAGACCCCCAGGAGTATACAGCAGGCCCCCAGGAGTATACAGCAGGCCCCTAGGGGTATACAGCAGGCCCCAGTGGCACTCGCCCCCCCATCATGTGAAGAGCCCCCCACACTGTGCAGAGCCCCCCCGCTGCATTATCTTACCATCCAGCGTCTTCATCACCGCGGGTCCTCCAGTCCATCCTCGCGCGCTGTGTTCCCAGTCTCATGTGACCCGGCGGTCGCAGTGGGATGACGTCATCGCGCCGGGTCACGTGAGACCTGAACACAGCGCGCGAGGATGACTGGAGGACCCGCGGTGAAGAAGACCCTGGATGGTAATATAATGCAGCGGGGGGGCTCTGCACAGTGTGGGGGGCTCTTCACATGATGGGGGGCTGCCTGTATACACTGGAGGGCTGTATGCACGGCTCCCCCTGCCGCTGTGATGGGCGGGGGAGCCGTGCATATCTAATGACCTGCACCACGTGATGGGCCGCTCAGTCATCAGTCTCCCCCCCCACCTCCTCCAGCCTCCCCAGCACCCGGACACAGCCCCCACCATAGGATTACCGTATTGACCCGTGTATAAGCCGAGGGGGTGACTTTTCAGCCCAATTTTTGGGCTGAAAAACTCGGCTTATACACGAGTATATACGGTATATGTCCGCCCTAATTTGTTGTTTACGTGTTGAATTTTTATTTCTTCAGGTCCTAAATGTGTATGGATAGTTGGGCACTCATATGTCTATAGGGCGCATCAACGAGCAGTTAAGCGGACGTATTCAGAGAATTTATCCTTTGACATCTCTAATGTGCAAATCTGGCATGGAGTTTGGGAGCTTAGATGGTCGCAATTAAAGCAGGTCCTTTTAGATCTGTCTTTGCGTTATCCCATGCCCGATTTATTAATTCTACATTTGATTGTAAATGATATTGGTAAGTTCAGGTCATCTGATTTATTGAGGCAAATCAAACAGGATTTACTTTGGATTTCACAGTTATTACCTACTACTACTTTGGCCTTTTCAGAAATCATTTCTCACCTCCATTGGCAAATGGACGGGTGTATGGTTTCTCGAGAAGATCAAACGAAAAATTAACAGTGAGCTGTCCACATTTTTTTTAAGACTTAATGGTTTTTGTTACAGGTATACGGAGCTTGAAGGGTATGTTGTGGGGATGTATGGTTGTGATTCTATTCATTTGTCACATATAGGATATGATATCCTCAATTTGGATTTTCAAATTATTATAGAATATTGGTCGGGTTCCTTTGTGTGGGGGGGGGGCTCGGCTAGTTGAGCAGAGGCCTTTTGGGTGGGTCACCCAATTGTTTGGGTGGATACGTATGGAAGAAATAATTTTAAAGTTATTTATGTAAGCTATGAAAATATTGATATTTAATTCATTGTGGTTATTTATAAGTTTATTACAATGAAAAACTTTTATTGAAATTGACAAAGATACCCGACCAATAAAGATGTTATTTTAACCCCACACGTTATCGCAGTGTAGTCCTTTCATTATTGATAGTATATTATTTGAATAGTGGACACCTCATGGTTTTGGCTACAAATACTTAGGTCAAAAAAACTCCCAAAATAGGCTAGGGTCACATTTATGTTTTGACCCTAGCCTACCAGATTCCGGTTTTATCATAGAACATTTCCCAGCACCGCATAGCGTTACCGCTATGCGTGCTGGAAAACGCTGCCCCTAGTTACCCGCTGTTTACCTTCACTACCTGTCACACAGGCAGCTGCTGGGAGTGTGGTTTACAGCGCCACACAGGAAACGCTGTCAAAACGTAAATGTGACCCTAGCCATACACAATGTGTGACCGTGGCCTAATAGTGCTGGAATATACCACTAAGGCTACGATCACACATGGAGTATTGGGTGAGCTTTTTACCTCAGAATTTGTATTAAAAAAAAACCAGGAGTGGGTGATAAATACAGAAGTGGTGACGTGTTTCTATTATACTTTTCCTCTGATTGTTCCACTCCTGGTTTTAACTACAAATCCTGAGGTAAAAAACTCACCAAATACTCATCGTGTGCACGAGGCCTAAGGATATCTGCACACTAAGGCTAGGATCACATTAGCGATGTTAAGCGGCCGTCACACGCAACGATTTCTTGCCTGATATCGTTTAAGCGATCTCCTTTTTGATCGCTTAAGCGATATCGGGCTTAAAATCGTTGCATGTAATTAAGCGATTTACGATGTGAAATCGCTTGATCGTGACATCGCAGATCTGAGCTCCGGAGCTCAGATCTAGCGATGAACGATGTCACGATCTGCTTCATCGTGGTGTATAACACCACGATGAACGATCTCCCAGCGGCAGAGCCTATGCTGGGAGATGGTAACTATGGTACACGTCGGGTTACTAAGCGCCGCGCGGCGCCTAGTAACCCGATGTGTACCATAGTAACCAGCGAGATCGCGGCTCCACATCGCTGGTGAGTCTGTCTGTGTGACATCTCACCAGCGATGTGAGCGATATTGTAAGCGATCGCGCGTGCACGTGATCGCTTACAATATCGCTATAGATATCTGTGTGTGTGACGGCCGCTTTAGAGCCATCATGCCAGCTCTGTCATAGAGCAGGATTCCGGCAGCATTAACGCAGCGTTACCGTAGTGTAATGTTGCCTTAATGCAGCCAATAGAGTCCTATGGGTGACGGACTCCATAGCACATGCAAACGGCGGCACATAAGTGCTGGAGTTTCAAATTTGGCACTATTTCATAGCGCACAGGAAAATGCGGCAAGGAGTCTATGGAGCGCTGGGGCAAATGATGGAAGGATTATAGGGTGATTTAAAATGACCAGACCTTTATTAAAATGGAGTCCACAACACGTTTTGGTAGCGGTTTGCTACCTTCATCAGGTGTGACGCCACCAGATGAAAGTAGCAAGCCACTTCCGAATTGCGTTGTGGACTTCAAAAACCATATTCATTTTCCACACAAAAGAAGTGGTCAGTTTGTGGTCCTAAAAATTCTGGATCAAACCTGATTCGTTTTTCACAAAAAACGTCTTGGGTTTTTGATCTGTTTTGACTGCATTTTTTTCTTTATTTGAGACTTGCGCTTTTATTAGAATGGGGTCAATGGAGAAAGTGGATCAATTAATTGACATGCTCCTTTTTCTTGATCTGGTTTCTGCACCAAAGCTGCACCAGTGAAAACAGACCTTGGCACAGCATTTCTCAAATGCCATGGACTTGATCGTTTTTTAATGCAATAATTCAGCCCCAAAAATGGATAAAAAATGCAGTGTGTGCACATAGCCTAAGGACATGTGCACACATTGAGTATTTGTTGAGTTTTTTTTTACCTCAGTATTTGATGGCAAAACCAGGAGTGGAACAATCAGAGGAAAAGTATAATAGAAACACAGGCAAATACTGAGGTAAAATAGTGACCAAATACTTAACGTGTGTACAGGGCCTAAATCCATGCAGCAATAAACATCTAATTGAGGTGATTGAAGACGCAGACCGAGCAGTAAATGCCATCTGCTTTTATATAGAAAACAATAAAAGTGTACAAAGGGCAGGGAGGTGATGCAGGCAGTGTGATAAACTGGCTACAGCCATTTCGTATTTGATTACACGTCTGTGGGCTGGAAGAACACTACCCTAACCTATGGCAAAATTATCATCTTGCATAAAACAAGGCCCCAAACGTGCAGTGGCAGATACAGACTGAAAAGGGTCCTTGTGCAAGGATAGTACATGGGCTTTTTGCAGTTCTATGGTTCTGTTTATGACAGTCACTGAGTGCTGATTTGGAAATGGAAATGGGCCACCTAACCTCCTGGGCCCCAGTGTTGAGGTTCCGGTATTGGGGGCTCTTGGTAGTCTATGGCGAGGCAGGGCCAAGTCTACAGGGCAACCCCGGCCTTACTAAGCCTGCCCCCAGATGGTTCCTCAGTACATCTGTTCAGTTTGGAAGCGCCCACAGTGAGGGCCAAAGTATTTACATAGTCAATTAGTCTTAGAACAAGTTTACTAAAACAGTCTCATGAAACATGGGTACAATACATGAACTTTGCAAAAGATTGATTATTCAGTTGCATAATTTGTAGCAGGCAGTTCCCCTTGTTCCAGTACCTCTTAACTCCTGTTTTCCCACATCACCATATGCACAGTGGTTACCCGCTAGCCCAAGTCCCTGCCGGGAACATGCTGGCCAACACTACGGGGAGGAATAGCCAATTTCAGGGCATCTGGCAGAGGCAGGCGATGAGTACCAACACCAAAGGGGCGCACTAACTTAGTTTTCTGCCTACATTTCTTGTTTTAGGCACCATTTCCAGGCTGACCCAAGCAGTCAAGCCAAATTAGATGAGAGTTTTATAGGTCAAGCCCTGCCCCCAAGGAACATGATTAACTCTTACCAGTAGCTATCATAATCTAGTGGGGACTTGGGAACAGCCTTAAACTTGTTAACATGTCGCGTTCCTGGTGCGGATGAGAATGTATGATTTGTACGCAAGCATGAGTATGCGTACAAATCAGATAGGGAAATTAATGGGAGTGCACGGTCATGCGCAGTCAAGCGCAGCACCATGCGTCCCCATGATAAACATAGTGACTTGCGGTGCCTGCGCTCACATGGCGGTTCCCCTCCACAGAACGCTGAGGAGGGGAACGCCAATGTGAAGCCAGCCTTACACCTGTGCAGCTGCACCAATATGTCCACCCCTGTATGTCAGGATGAGAGGATATGAGGAGGCATCCATAACTTCAGTAAACTAAAATGAAAGCAGAGTGCACATAGTTTTACAGTTTACACATAATAGTGTAATACTGTATACCATACAGAATTCAGAGGCAATGTCATACAATGACCTACTGTGTAAATAATAATGCTGTAAAGCTCTTTCTCTCACTCCCTCTCTCTCACTCTGTCCCTCTATCTTTCTCTTAATCTCATGGCGGGTTTACACGTTGCGATATCGTAGTCCAATTTCAATGAAAAGTCACGTGGTTCAATCGTTGGACCCGAGATCGTTCCTGTGTTGTATGGTGTGAACGTCCAATACGATGCAGCAACGATGTCAATGCGATATCGGGGATTGAATGAGCGTGCTATTCAATGCCCCGATATTGAAGGGAGATTGGTGTTGGATCGTGCTGTGTAAACGCACAACTACGATGAGATTTGAAACGTCACCCATTCACTCCCATGTTTTAAGTGTGCGATCCTGGGTTGGGGGCGTAGACATCGCAGGGACGTTGTATTCCGATATCGCAGCGTGTAAACATCCAATGCGATGCGGGAGAAACGTGCACTAAATGCGCGCTCCCGAGCCATTGAGTTGCGATATCGGAACGAGATTGAAGCGTGTAAACCCACCATCACACTCTCGTTTGATCTATCTCACCCTCTCTCTCATAAGGCTTCTCTTTAGCTCTGATTTGAAAGCCAGCATATAATTGCTCTTTTTAGGGCAAATAGTGCCTAAAGCAGTTATATCTATTGAACCAATATTATTCCAGCCCTGGCCTTTACAAAAAATAAAAGCAATCATTGACCCCATAACTGTGCTAAAAATTACAGTCTCAGCTGTTACTACTATGACAATATAAATACAAACTTGCCACAGTGCCCAGTGCCTTAACTTGAAGCTCATGATAACCGATGTGAAAGCTCCAACAGGGCCCTCAATTATTACAAATCTTTCATAGCATTAGTCTTTTTCTATAGACCAAAGGGTCTTTTGCGACCCCCTAGGCTCCAGGTGCGATTGCAACCCCTGCACCTATTGTAGATACACCCCTGACAGTGCCTCTACCTGTACTGATCTTCTCAGGGAATCTATACTCCACTAACATGGAGTTATCAGAACATTCTGAGATCTGCACTGATAAAGTGAACTAGCCAAAAATAAGTAATAATCTTGTGTTTGAGTGTTTAGCTTAGTGAGAGATCAGATGTATTAACGTGTACCTTGATATCAGGATGAATGGGTTGGGAGACTGGCTAAGTAAGGCTAGGGTCACATTTGCGGTACAAAATTCAGATCCTGATCCGGTTTTGAGCTGTTAAAAAGCTCAAAACCGGATCAGGAACCGCAGCCCATAGGAGCCCATTATTTAAACCGGATTGCACTACATGCAATCCGGTTACCGCTTCCGGATTTGCAGCCTGCGGTAAAAATCATGCAGGATGCAGTTTTCGGAGCGGTTTGCAATCCGTAGTGTGCTCGGGATAAGCGCACACTATGCAGCCTGCTGTATGAACTGGTTACCACAATACACATTGGGTAACCAGGGACAGCGTCTGCCGAAAGCGGCCGCACACACGCACCTGCGCTTCTCTGCAAAGATCTAAGTATTTAGCACAGAAGCGCTAACTACTGAGAGCGCAGGTGTGTGGACAAGGCCTATGAGAGAACTGTGAGAGGCTGGTTACGGAAACAGAGTGTTGACTTCTTCCGTGACAATTTCAGAAAACTTGTTCATCATTGGCAGAAGTGTATCAATTGTCTGGTGATTATGTGGGAAAGTGAATATCGATAAATTAACATATTCTAAGGATTATTTCTGCATTGATTTATTAAAATATTCCCATCAAAACCAGTTAGAATGGTGGAGGCATTACTTTTCATTTAGTTCTCATACATGAGAATTTTAAATGTAATTTAATAAAATGTAATTTTTTGGTCATGTCCTCTTTAAAACTAAGTGCATATACAAAATGGGAGAAATACAGCTAAGCAACAGCATGTGGGGATAAAAACACTTGGGTGTATTAACAAATCACAGACTGAACATAATTCAACAGTGTGATGCAGCAGCAAAAAAGGCAAATACAATTCTGGGATGTAATAACAGAAGCATACTGTCTAGATCACGGGAAGTCATTATCGCCCTCTACTCCTCTTTGGTCAGACCTTATCTGGAATACTGCGTCCATTTCTGGGCACCACATATTAAAAAAGACATCAATAAACTGGAGCAAATTTAGAGAATGGTCACCGGTCTGTAAACCATGCCTTATGAGGAGCGGTTACAGGATTTGGGAATATTTTAGCTTGCAAAAGAGAAAACCGAGATGAGACATAATAGCTGTCTACAAATATCTCAAGGGCTGTCACACTGTAGAGGGCTCAGCTTTATTCTCATTTGCACAAGGAAAGACTTGAATTTCAAGGATCTCACGGACAGGCACTGATCTGTTCAATTGGATGGCAACTGATGTCCATGGACCGTTTTTTAATGGATCCATCGTCCGTTACTAGAGATAGGGCTGGGAGGAGCTGCACCATGCTTCTGAGCATGCTCAGTACAGGAAAATTGATCTGTTTCATGGATCCATTTTTTTTACGGATCCGTACAGATCGGTCTCCATAGACATCCATGTTATTTGACATGTACAGCTACAGATCCGTGTCTGTTCGTTGGTGTCAGAGTTTTTCAAGGCAGCTAGTGATGGGCGAATCCTAAATTACTCGGAATCGCTTGACTCTAGCGAGTTCTAGCACAGGACTCGCTACTCGTTGCGAGTCTAGCGAGTCCAATGTTAATGAATGGGGAAGCGAGTAATAGCGAGTAGTGTGAGATTTACAAATCGCAGATGTGTCTCGGAAGCTTCAGCCTGAAGCAATCCTAGTTTTGTCATTTATTTGCATTGGACTCGTTTACTTTGTAAGTATCGCTGGGAAACTCGCACAGATAAGAGTCCTGTCTGCTCAGTGTGCTGGCTGCCAGCTCCAGGGTCCTAGAGCCCGCCTGCTGCCTGATGTAGCAGTGCTGAGATTGTTCTCAGTCTGCTCATTCCCTGTGTACAGACATGAATGTCTGTGCACAGAGATGATGTAGCAGAGCTGAGATTGTTCTCAGTCTGCTCATTCCCTTTGCATAGACATCTATATCTATGCACAGGGGATGTAGCAGAGAGGACATCGCGTTTTGGACTGCGTCGGACGGAAGAGGATTTTTTTAATTAAAGATGGAGTCCCTAATGGCTTTTTTTTTTATTTCTAATAAAAAATTTTCTTTGTATTGTGTTTTTTTTAAAACAATTTAATAGAAATTCATGGCGGTCATGTCTAATATTGGCGTGACCGCCATAAATTTCGGGCTTAGGGCCAGCTGATAATACAAAGCTGGCCCTAACCTCTTTATTACCCAGCGTGCCACCGCTACCAGGGCCGCTGGAAGAGCGGGGTTCAGCGCCAGAGGATGGCGCTTCAATGAACGCGCCATCTTCTGGGGCAGCTGTGGGCTGCAATTTGCAGCGGGGGGTGCCCAGAAAGCTTGGGCATCCCTGCGCTGCGGATTCCAGCCCCCAGCTGCTTAGCTGTACCTGGCTAGACATAGAAATTGCGCGGAGCCCCACGCATTTTTTTAAAATTATTTCATGAAATTCTGAGATTCTGACTCTGACTCTGAGACTCTGAGACTCTGACTCTGAGACTCTGACTCTGAGACTCTGAAATTCATGAAATAATTAAAAAAAAATGCGTGGGGCTCCGCGCAATTTCTATGTCTAGCCAGGTACAGCTAAGCAGCTGGGGGCTGGAATCCGCAGCGCAGGGATGCCCAAGCTTTCTGGGCATCCCCCGCTGCAAATTGCAGCCCGCAGCCGCCCCAGAAGATGGCGCGTTCATTGAAGCGCCATCCTCTGGCGCTGAACCCCGCTCTTCCAGCGGCCCTGGTGGCGGTAGCACGCTGGGTAATAAAGGGGTTAATACCAGCTTTGTTATACAAGCTGGTATTAAGCCCGAGATTCTTAATGTCAGGCCACGTTTGACCCAGCCACTAAGAATCTCCAATAAAGGGTTAAAAAAACACAACACAGAGAAAAAATTTTATTTGAAAAAAATCCTCTTCCGTCCGACGTAGTCCAAAACGCGATGTCCTCTCTGCTACATCCCCTGTGCATAGATAGATGTCTATGCACAGGGAATGAGCAGACTGAGGACAATCTCAGCACTGCTACATCATGTCTGTGAGCAGGCGGGCTCTAGGACCCTGGAGCTGGCAGCCTGCACACAGAGAAGACAGCTGGACTCGGCTGCAATGTAACAGCAGTTATTTGCGAGTTTCCCTGCTATCACTGGCACAGTAGCCGAGTCTAATGCAAACAATGGCAATCCTAGTTTTGTCAGCGTTTCTGACAAAACTAGGATTGTAGGATTGATATTGATTTGCATTGGACTCGTGCGAGTAATCACTGGGAAACTCGCAGACTACCGAGTCCTGCGAGTCCCTTACTACTCGCCGAGTAACGAGTCCTAGCGAGTAGATTCGCCCATCCCTAAAGGCAGCCCAAAATCAGAACAGTCTCCAATTCTGGGTGCATGAAAAACACTGACACATATGGATCAGTGACAAAACTGACACAGGAATGGCCATATTGGACCAATCTGTGGCTATGGGGATACATGGGAGGCAAAACTGATTAGTGGCTATCCATTTTTAAATGGATAGACATGGATCATAAATTATGCAGTGTGAAAGCAGCCTTAGTGAATCCTCCTTTGAGTAGGAAATTGGACCAGATGATCCAAGAGGTCATTTCCAACTATGATTCTAATACTAAAGACATTCATTTTTAGCAGCCATATGCTTCTTATGAATCTAGTTGACATGTTAACTAATGGAATAAAATATCAATTACCCTCTGGAATGTTGTTTGTGAACATAATGCTTATCGGTGGTTCCCTAAGGAAGCAGGCGGAATGTATACAGGGTGGGCCATCTATATAGATGCACCTAAATAAAATGCGAATGGTTGGTGATATCAACTTCCTGTTTGTGGCACATAAGTATATGGGAGGAGGAAAACTTTTCCAGATGGGTGGTGACCATGGCGGCCATTTTGAAGTTGGCCATTTTGGATCCAACTTTATTTTTTTCAATGGGAAGAGGGTCATGTGCACACATCAAATTTGAGAATTTCATAAGAAAAACAATGGGGTGCTTGGTTTTAACGTAACTTTATTCTTTCATGAGTTATTTCAAGTTTATGATCAATTATAAAATGTGTTCAAAGTGCTGCCCATAGTGTTGGATTGTCAATGCAACCCTCTTCTCCCACTCTTGACACACTGATAGCAACACCGCAGAAGAAATGCTAGCACAAAAATTGAATCATGTAGCAATTTCAGATATCCAGTGGCATTGAGGTTTCCATTGATGAATGGCCCCATTATCTTTGTACCCCATATACCACACCATGCCATCAATTTTTGTGTTCCAACAGTCCTCTTCCCATTGAAAAATATAAAGTTGGATCCAAAATGGCCGACTTCAAAATGGCCGCCATGATCACCATCTATGTGGAAATTTTTTAATGTGCCACAAACAGGAAGTTGATATCGCCAACCATTCCCATTTTATTTAGGTTCATCCATATAAATGGTCCACCCTGTATTTTAGCCTGGATTCAGCCAGCTATGTGGGTTTGGGAAGAAAAAGTTCTCCCATACAAGAATATGCCAGCATATACAGTATGATAGGCAAACATGAGACAATGAAACATGGAACCAAAGCCAAAACCCTAAAAGAAATTTGGATTATCTCTCTCAGTTGTAGGTTTTAGCTGTTGAGAATGCACATGATATTGGAAAGGTAGCTGGGCTTTTTGATAGTATTGCAAATTATGTGCTGTGATGCTTTGCATGTATCTTCTGCATTGATAGGATAGTATATACAATCAGCACACAATTGTATCAGATTATTTTACAGCTTCACATGACGGGATATGTCAAATAATGTATCCAGCCTGTTATGCAGGTAAAGCATGATATGGAACAAGAGAAGAAAGTGAAACAAGAGTTTTCAGAAAAACAATTCACAAGAAGTCTGGAATCCTGAATGATCTAGTTTTTTATCTTGGTTAAATCTAGTTAACTGGTTTAAGGGTCTAGGGGGTTGTTTTTCCGGGATACTACATTTGACAGTAGAAGTGATTACTTATAGGATTAGTTATATATTGTAAGGTAGCGGTTAGGATCAGCACGATGGAAGGCAAGTGACCCAGGCACTTGTTCACACAACACACAGTTTAATGGCACAGTTCAGGTATTTACAGACCTCCAGGTTCCGGGGTGCAGCCGGGTACAACCTCATAAAATCCCAACAGCTGATCTAGAAGCTCTGTACCTTCTCACGGTTCTATCTTGGCCAGGTCCCAGGCAAGGGCCAAAACCTCACGGCTAGGCTGTGTTATGTCTGCACACAACCTTTTCCCTCCTCACACTCTGCTCATTAGCTTCATGAATGTCCACACTGAGAGAGCTCACAGGGTGTGTTAGCTTCACACAGATCTCTACACAGCAGCTCCTGCTGTTCTGACACTTCTCTCTCCCTCCCCCCAACCCAGGGCAGCTCATATCATCTCCTATTCACCCGCACACCTGGGCATCAGTGCTTTTAATCAGCATTTAGCTCCAGCAGCAGCTAACCCTGTGTGTGCTGCTACCGAGCAGAAGATACAATCTCCCATATGCTGTGTCCCGGTCAGGGGACACATCGGGGTCGCATCACCACATACCTCCCTGCCTCTGTTTAAGCCCGTGGGGCTGAACACAAGCCCATGATCCGGTGCCTCGAGATAGGGTCTCCTCGCCATCGGGGCCTACCAGTCGAGGGGACCGTCCAAGTCGACCAGGGGCGTCCGCGTCCGACACGTGGTCCCGTACCGTCACCAACCGTTTTCTGCTGTACCAAGACCTATCGGACCCAGTCACCTTTTGTCTCAGAGGCATGTCTGTGGGAGACCTCCCCAAACAGCCAGTGGGGTAGCGCTGCCCACCTATCCCTTTGACTATGTGGAGTCCTGACGTTTGGTGGAAGTGGACCGCCTGCACCCAATGTCCCAAGAGTCCCGAATCAAGTCCTGGGTAGCCACATGCTGCTCCACCACACTCACTAACTGATCGAGGGTACCTGGGTCACCCTGTCCTACCCACCGTTGAATGGAGACAGGCAGAGTGCGCACAAATCTGTCAACTACCACCCTCTCTATCATTTGTGCGGGGCTCAGGGTCTCCGGCTGCAGCCACTTCTTTACCAGGTGAAACAAGTCACAGGTCTGAGACTGGATGGGTTTACCCTCCTCAAAAGCCCACTGGCTTACCCGTTGAGCCCTTACATATGTGTTAACCCCCATACGGGCCATGATCTCTCCTTTCAAGGACTTGTAGTTCGTGGCATCCTCTGTGCAGAGATCCAGGTAGGCTTTTTGGGGCTCTCCTGTTAATTAAGGTGCCAACATCTCTGCCCACTGCTCTGGTGGCAATTTCTCCCGCTCTGCGACCCTCTTGAAAACCGCCAGGAATGCCTCCACATTATCCCCCGGGGTCATCTTTTGCATTGCACGCTTTACTGCCTTCCGGACGCTGCTGTCATCTCCTTGACCCGGGGATGGAGCTGCAGGCCTTGCACGGATTGCTTCCGTCAGAAGATCCAACTGTCGCTGCTGATACTCCTGTTGTCGCTGCTGATGCTCCTGTTGTCGTTGCTGATGTTCCTGTTGCTGCTGCATTTGCCGGATCAAGAGCTGATTTGCCTCCTGTTGTGCGACCTGCTGTTGCTGGTGCATTTGCTGCTGTTGTTGCTGTGCTTGCACCAGGTGCTTAAGCAGGTCCTCCATGCTGGCTGCTTAATTGTACTGCAGCGTAGCAGGTTTCACCACTGACATGTGTGAACAGAGTATGCCTTTTTTTTCTTTCACCAAGTCATTGCCGTTAGCAACCAGGTTGCTGTGCCCGCATTCTCCACCACATGTAAGGTAGCGGTTAGGATCGGCACGACGGAAGGCAGTGACCCAGGCACTTGTTCACACAACACACAGTTTAATGGCACAGTTCAGGTATTTACAGACCTCCAGGTTCCGGGGCGCAGCCGTGTACAACCTAATACAATCCCAACAGCTGATCTAGAAGCTCTGTACCTTCTCACGGTTCTATCTTGGCCAGGTCCCAGGCAAGGGCTAAAAACCTCACGCTAGGCTGTGTTATGTCAGCACACAACCTTCCCTCACAGTCTGCTCATTAGCTTCATGAACATCCACACTGAAATAGCTCACAGGCTGTTTTAGCTTAATACAGCCCTTCACCCAGCAGCTCCTGCTGTTCTGACACTTCTCTCTCCCTCCCCTCAGCCCAGGGCAGCTAATATCATCTCCTATTCACCCGTACACCTGGGCGTCAGTGCTTTCAATCAGCATTTAGCTCCAGCAGCAGCTAACCCTGTGGGTTCTGCTACCGAGCAGAAGATACAATCTCCCATATGCTGTGTCCCGGTCAGGGGACACATCGGGGTCGCATCACCACAATATGTAGTAGTACGCATAGTAGTAATCTGTATACCAACTGCACAATGGATGTATTCACACAGAACTGTTTACTTCAGTGCTGATAAGGAATGTAAAATACACTAATAAATTACAGATAACTAGAAAGGTATAGGTGTGAGTACAAGGGGTACGTCTATACACCCAAAAACTTAGGCTGGCTTCACACTACGTTCTTTACTATCCTGTTCTGTTCGTTTTTTAAACGAACAGAACAGGATCGTTTTTGGCCCCCATGTATCCCTATGGGGCCGGATTGGCCCTATTTGGCCATCCGGTTTTGTGAATCCGGTACAGGATTCGTTTTTGTCCTGTTTTTCACCGGTCCCAAAAACAAGGCCTGCAGCATTTTTGGGCTCCAGTGACAAAACAGGACAGAACCGAATCCTGTCCTGTCCGGCACACTTAACATGGGGGCCTATGGTACCAGATCCGGGAAACAACAGAATCGTTTCCCAGATCCGGTGCCAGGGTACAGAGCATGCGCAGAACAGGTGCGCTGCTCTGTACCCATGGTAAATCTGTCTAATATCACTTTAGCAGTGTATCTATCATAAATACTCACCTTCTGGCGACAACAAGTGTCCCTTGCTGAATCTCCCGGCCATTCAAGGACCTGGCATGATGTCTCTGGGAGGGCGGGGCAACCCGATCACATGACCACATCAGCGCGGGTTTTAATTGGTGCTGATGTGGTCATGTGACTGGTTTGCCCCGCCCCTCCCAGAGACATCATGCAAGGTCCTCAAATGCCAGGAGATTCAGCGTGGGACACTTAGAAGTCGCCGGAAGGTGAGTATTTATGATTTTTTATTTTTAATTATCCCTTTATTTAATATCATTTTAGCAGTGTATATAGATATACACTGCTAAAATGATATTAGACAGCGCTGACAGTACTTGTCACACAGCGCTGACAGCGGCTCGGCTCCCTGCTGCTCTTTCTGTGTCCGGATACCGGACAGGACACAGAAATATCATCTGAAGGTGCCAGTCCGGTGCTGTCCATTCCTGTTCGTTTGGATCCTGCCAAAAACAGGATCTAAACGAACAGGACAAAAACGTAGTGTGAAGCCAGCCTTAGAAAGAAAATATGCCACTGGTTGAGATTATTATTATTTACCAGCCTTCAGTTTGATCTCAATCCATGGGGACTTGATGGATGAGCACTCTGTAGGATGATCGAACTTGTGCTGTCCCTATAGGTCCCCCAGGGATTTCTCCACCTAGATAGGTCCACCAGGGTATTCTCGAAGCCTTGATAGGTCCACCAGGGCCTTCTCCCAGCCTACATAGGTCTACCAGGGACTTCTCCACCTAGATAGGTCCACCAGGATCTTCTCCAAGCTTAGATAGGTCTACCAGGATCTTCTTCATCTAGATAAGTCCACCAGGGTCTGATGCAAGCCTAGATAGCTCCACCACGGTCTCCTCTAAGCCTAGATAGGTCCACCAGGGTCTTCTCCACCATTATCTGGATTGTACCAACCCATTGGGTTGCTGGTCTTCCTTTTCACCTTGTTCTTTATGTTTTGACCACGATGTCCTTCTCTAGTGATTTGGTTGAGATAGGTATGTTTAAATTATTATTTGTTATTTATCAACCTTCAGCTCAGTCTTGAGCCATGGCGACTTGATGGATGAATGCCCTGAAGGAAGATTAATCTTGCACAACCTAGATAGGTCCACCAGGGTCTTCTCCACCAAGATAGACCCACCAGGGTATTTTCCCAGCCTAGATAGGTCAACCAGGGTCTTCTCCGCCAAGATAGGTCCACCAGGGTCTTCTCTGCCATTATGTTGTTTAAATTTTTAAAATAAGGCACATACTGCAAAATTCAGATATGAGAAACAGTCATTGGCAAATATGTGGCGCCCCTGCGGATCGAGTCGCCACAGAGGTACTGCACCCCTGTTAGGGTGCAGTATGCCACTCACTGGTAAGGGGGGTACAGACCGGTACCGGGACACCCAGATCACACTAGGAACGATTGTAGTGGGATTGGTTGGTGAAGGAAGTAGTTAGAGGGAGCACTTGGGGAGAGATGAGGTCAGGAAGAACACATGTAGATGACGTGGTACATGTGACAAGGGGTATAAAAAGAGCGAGAAACATCTAGAATACAGGAGAAGCGACAGTTTAACAGAAGAAGAGAGTGACCAGCTGAAGTGGTAGAACAGCTGAGGAAAGGCCATTAAACACCAAGGTCAAGTTGGAGGGAAGCTATAGAATATACGCCTGAGAAGTTTCCAGAGGACTGGAGCAAGTGGGAACTCGTACCTAGGCCGAACCCTAGGGCAGAACATCAGGGTCAGAAGAGAGGGTCCCAGAGGCACGGGAAGTGAGCAATCCACCCGTGGGTCTTGTATTCATTGTCAGGCTCAGGCAAGTGGAGGGACAAGGCCGCAAGGGGCACCAGGAACCCAAAAGACTAGTGGAGAAGACCAAGCACAGCTAGCAACCTGGAGGCTGTGACACTTTTATGGTGACTCAGCCGACAACTGCGCACATCTGCTGAAAAGGTGGTAACCATAGGGCTAAGGGGAGACACTGCAGGGGAAACCCTTAGAAAAGGCCACAGTCAGTGGCTCAGAGCTCTGTGTGGTGAGGCGCAAGGCAGGACGGGCTAGGCAAGTGCTGTGTCAGACGACCTGGAAAGGACAGAGAAGGGTATGTACCATCTTACTACTAGTGAGTAGCTGAGTCCCTGCCTCCGAGAGATCAGTGCTCAGCGGGCTGCTGCACAAAGACTGTGAATAAAAGAACTGAAGACTGCAGCCCACTATGTGCATGAAATTTCTTAACGCGTCTAAAGCATCAGAAACACAACTACCAGCTCACTCAGGTACCTTTGGCCACCTTAGGGGTCAGCCCTACCTGTAGTGGCCTTAAGTACATTGCTGCCTCCCAACCACTGACCCCTAGGAAGACTGTCGAGCAGCGGTGGCAATCTGAAGCTGCAACCTGGGGGTGGCGTCACATAAAAATTAACAGTATCCCCAGGTCCAGTCATCCCTGCCCAGAATGAACCCTCCATGCCAGATCCCTATCCCTAAATGAGAGAGCCACCCACACAGAACTTTTAATGACACCGCCAGGGTCACGGAGCCTGGTCTCGGTCCCTGTGATCCCTGTGATAAAGCCTCAAGAAAGCTTGGTTCCTGAAATAACCCCTATTGTATAAATTGGGGTTATCTTGAGGAGATGGCCACTGTGAACTGGAAAGGGTTAATCCTGTATCTGGGCAGAAAGTCCTAGATCAGCTGAGGCGGCTGAAACCAGCTGGAGCTGGTTTCTGCGCGCCTAAATTTGAAGTTAGTTGATTGGCTGGCAGTGTGCCAGCTGAGCTATAAATAGAACAGCTGTGAGGGACTTCTGTCAGTCAGAAGAAGCTCACCTGGAAGAAGCCTCTCCTGTCAGGATGGAAGCATTGCTGGAGCGCTTCCTGGCGAGGGCAGCTGGCTGCGGAGGAGAAGAATGGATGAGGCGGTGCCTGGAGGAGCCTTACACGGAGCCTGGCGGTACAGACGCAGTGGCGGCGGTGGATGGAGAAGACGGTGGTGGAGGTCCGGTGCCCAGCAGTGAATACAGGAGGAGCCTGAGGAGGAAGAATCGCAGGGAGACCTATTCTCCTTCCCCATCGAGACGGAGCCCGGGTGTACAGCGGAAGCGGCCGGCGCGCTCGGATGACGTCAGGTCCGGGCCGCATCGAAGTCTCGCGAGACCGGTAGAGGTCGCGAGACCGGAAGCGGCTGGGCAGGATCAAGCCGCACGGTCGGCGACGAGGAGCTCCGGTGCAGAGGGCGCTGCATCTGGGCAAGGGCGCTCTCAGCCAGGACGCGCTGCTGGGCCGCCGCTGCAAAAGAGCTCCAATGCGGCGGCTGCAGCGCTCCAGGCCTGGGGGTGTGCGCATGGAAGCAACGGAGGAAGAGAAGAGGTGCGGTCCCGGAATGAAGGCACAGCTGAAGAAGAGGTCGGGAATCAGCAGCCGACAACCGCCGCTCCTGACTGGGTGCATGGACAGGACACTTCGGCAGCGGATGGTGAGAATCATTCTTTGTCTGTATGTGACATAATTCCCCCTGGGGTCCCAGACAATATTAATGACATAGTGGCAAAGGCCGTCGCTTTTGCCTTACAGGCTGTGGGTGATTCCAGGGTTGGAGGAGAATCCAGGAGACAGAGTTTAGTCCCTGGAATGTTTTTTAAGGAGGCACTGTCTTGTGAAGTGTCTCCTTTAGGATTTCATTTAACCCCTAAAGTAAAAGAACAAATATGGTCAGGGGAGTATATAGACATTTTTACACTGCTACCGTCTAGGGACGTTATGAGCAAGAGAGATGATAAGGATGAGGATAAGAAGAAAGTGTTTAAATCCTTTCACCTGTGGCTGCAGTGTTTTTTAATATATGCTGCAGTCTTGGGTGAAAAACATCCTAATTTTTGTTCTCCCCTTTTTCAACATGTGGACATAGTTTTTGAAGCGTACCGAAATTTTGGAGGTTCTGCGTGGATGGCTTATGATGAGGCATTCAGGCAGAAACTCTCAGTTCATCCCTCATTACGTTGGGGTTCTAAAGATGTTGGTCTGTGGCTCCAGATGATGGTGCCACAGAGGCAACCAGTAGTCAGGCAAACGCCTAACCAGAATGTACGCAAAGGGTACTGTTTTGCGTTTAATGAGAGTTCGTGCAAGTGGCTGCATAACTGCCGCTACAGGCACGAATGCTCTTTTTGTGGCGGGGCGCATTCAGCAGTAAAATGCTATAAAAAGATGGGTCAGGTTCCTCCAGTATCAAAGGAGTCGTTTCTTAAAAGCGGCGACTCCAGTGAAGCTGGACGCCCTGCTGCCATGGCTAAATCGGTACCCAAACAGGGAGAAGGCGGAAGTTATTGAACGTGGTTTTAGGTATGGCTTTCCCGTCCCTCCGTTCTTGGGGGTCGGATGCCAGATTGTACCTAACCTTCCGTCAGCTCGCCGGTTTCCGGTCATTGTTAAAGAGAAAGTTTTTAAAGAAGTGCAAGCTGGTAGATATGTAGGTCCTTTTGATGCTCCACCGTTTTTGAATTTCAGAATATCCCCCCTAGGGGTAGTACCAAAGAAGGAGGTAGGTTCTTATAGGTTGATCCACCACTTGTCTTATCCAGCCGGGTCTTCCCTCAATGACCAGGTTAGTTCGGAGTTGTCTTCAGTGTACTACGCTCCATTTGACTTGGCCATTGACCTTATGCGATCGGCAGGTCAAAATTGCTTGCTGTCAAAAACTGATATACAGTCCGCATTCCGGCTGTTACCTGTTGACCCGGCTGGATTTAACTCGTTGGGTTTATGCTTCAATGAGTCTTTTTATTTTGATAGGTGCTTGCCCATGGGGTTTTCTGGGTCATGTTCGTATTTTGAAACTTTTTCTACGTTTTTGCAATGGTGTGTGCAGTCGATTTGTCCTGTGGGTTATGCAACCCACTATTTAGATGATTTTTTGTTTATTGGCACTTCGGGATCAGACGATTGTTTTAACCTATTATCGGGATTTTTATCTTTAATGTCATGTTTTGGGGTTCCGATTGCGGAAGAGAAAACTGTTCTTCCTTGTACAGAATTGGAATACTTAGGTATTCAGATTGATTCTGCTCGCATGGAATGCCGCTTACCGGAAGGTAAATTGGCTTCTCAACGGGTTTTAGTTTATCAATTTTTGCATCGTGAGTCGGCATCCCTTAAGGAGTTTCAATCCTTAGCGGGTAGCTTGAATTTTTCGTTGCGAATTATTCCGTCAGGTCGTCCGTTTTTGCGCCGTTTATATGATGCAATGCGAGGGTTTTCTTCCCCGTCTCAGGTTATTCTTATAATCGGATGAGATAAAGGATGACCTGCTTATCTGGTCAGAATTTTTCGATAGTTTTAATGGGGTATCGTGTTGGCAACATGATTTTTGTGCTACTGATTCCCTGGGACTGTTTTTTGAAACTAGTCGAGTGGGTTTCGGGGTTCATCACCCCCGGACTGGATATCTTGTGCTTGGCCGTTACATGTTAAGGAGAAATTTTCTAGCGAACATTCCTTCAGGGAGATTTTCACATTACTGGTAATTTTTTCGGTTTGGGGCTCAAGGTTTCGGAACCGTCGGATTTTGATTCCTGTGCGTACGGGAAAAACTTGTTTAGCTATTAACATTTTGTCTTCGAAAGAAGTTTCGCTAAATAAATTGTTGAAGAAATTGACTCTGGTGTTGTTGCACCATAACATTTGGTTGAAATCAAATGTAGTTTCTTCGGATAGCAACATTGAATGTGTGTTTCTTTCCCATCAGCTCCTGAGTCAATTTCATCGACTATGCCCGGATTCGGCAGAGGAAGGATTCCCCTGCCCGCAACATCTTTTTCAGTTGATTTAGGTTTTGTTCCACAGTACATAATTAATTCATTGGCTCCGAAAACGTGGGCAGATTATTCGTCGAGCTGGTCGTTTTGGGTAGCTTTTTGTACTCGGATGGGTTTTCCGTTTCGAGTTACGTCACCTGCCCCGGCGATGCAGTTTTTAGAACACCTCGCTGCAAAGGGTGTTTCTTATTCGGGTATTTCTAAAAAGATTGCTGGAATATCATTTTTCCTGAAGTTATATGGCGAGCAGTCGTTGCTGTCACTTTTTTCAGTTAAGCAATTTTTAAAAGGGTATAGGAAGTCATTTTTTGTTAAGGACACGCGGAGTCCTATCACTTTGCAATTGTTGTCGGATTTATGGTACGTGCTTCCAAACATATGTTTTTCTACTTATGAGACAGTAATGTTTCGGACCATTTTTGTTGTGACGTTTTTTGGTGCTCTACGAATTGGAGAAATACTGGCGGAAAGTAAGAAGACAACATCGGGTTTGGATGTAGAAGATGTGGTGGTATCTAATTCAATGCTGACGATTCGTTTGAAAAGGTCCAAGACCGATCAACTCGGGATTGGGACTTCAATATATTTGAACTCCACATCTAACACCAGATTGTGCCCTGTTCGTAATATGACTCAATGGTTGACTTTACGTGGTAAATCCCCGGGTGCTTTATTTATGCATATGGATGGAACGTGTACGACTAAATTCCAGTTTAGAGCGGTTTTGGAGAAGTGTTTGAATGCCATTAATGTACAGGGTTCCAGGATTACGTCACATTCATTTCGTATTGGAGCTGCCACAGTGGCTGCTAGCCAAGGATTGAAACCTGAGTATATTAAGAATATTGGGCGATGGAAATCTGATGCCTATAAGTCCTATGTTCGCTCTCCTGTTTCTTACTGATGTACTTTTGTTTTTTCCTCAGGGCCTAGAATTGTATGGGTTGTAGGACATTCGTTCGTGTTCTGGGCTCACCAGCGAGCGAGGAACAGACGGTATTCGGAGAACCTATCATTTTCCCCATCTGAGGTGCAGGTATACTGGCACGGGGTTAGGGGACTTAAATGGAGAGAGGTTTCCGATACTGTAGTGGGGCAGTTAAGTTTTTTCCCCTGCCCAGATTTAATTATCATACATGCGGTAGGGAACGATTTAGGACGAGTTGCTACTTTGGATTTAATGTGGCAAATGAAAAATGATTTGTTCAGATTGTCACAGATACTCCAGGGTACCACACTGGTCTTCTCTGAAATAGTACCTAGGTTGTGTTGGAAAGAGAGTGGTCTTTCCTTTCTTGATAAAATCAAGAAAAACATAAATAGGGAAATGGCGAAGTTTATGCCATCCATCGGCGGTTTTTCTTACCGCCACAAGGATTTAGAAGGATTTGTCAATGGTTTGTATCGCCCTGATAGGATACACTTATCAGATATAGGTTTAGACATTTTTAATTTGGGGATTCAGAGTGTTGTGGAGGAATGGGTGCTGCGTTAGGTGGGGGGGTGGGGCTTTCGCTTTTCAAGCTCCAGCCCTGGTGGGAGGGTTGCCCATAGGTTATGGGTGAACCAAGTTTATGACATTATTTGAAGAAGACGAAGTATATTTATTATATTTATGTTATTTATGGAAATTAATATTTATGGAAAATGGTTTTTATTAAAGAGAGTATTCAATATGGAAATTTTTGGTAAACCTTAATAAAGTACCACATTTTCCCCACAACGCTCTGTAGTCGTCAATTTATTTTAGTTTAAGGATGGTTAAATGTATTTAGGAAACTTAATGTGGCCTATCTCCTCATGAAATAACCCCTATTGTATAAATTGGGGTTATCTTGAGGAGATGGCCACTGTGAACTGGAAAGGGTTAATCCTGTATCTGGGCAGAAAGTCCTAGATCAGCTGAGGCGGCTGAAACCAGCTGGAGCTGGTTTCTGCGCGCCTAAATTTGAAGTTAGTTGATTGGCTGGCAGTGTGCCAGCTGAGCTATAAATAGAACAGCTGTGAGAGACTTCTGTCAGTCAGAAGAAGCTCACCTGGAAGAAGCCCCCGCCCGCCCTCCCTGTTGTTTGACAGTTTGATTGTATGTTTTGATATACGTGGTACTTTATTAGAGGGAGGGTTGCCCATAGGTTATGGGTGAACCAAGTTTATGACATTATTTGAAGAAGACGAAGTATATTTATTATATTTATGTTATTTATGGAAATTAATATTTATGGAAAATGGTTTTTATTAAAGAGAGTATTCAATATGGAAATTTTTGGTAAACCTTAATAAAGTACCACATTTTCCCCACAACGCTCTGTAGTCGTCAATTTATTTTAGTTTAAGGATGGTTAAATGTATTTAGGAAACTTAATGTGGCCTATCTCCTCAAAGTATCCTAAGGCCCTGGATGGGTGTGTCAAATACACCTTAAATCCTTCAAAATAAGGAAAAGATGGATGGGCTATATTAGTTCAATAGCCAAAGTATCTAACCTGATAATGCCAGAGAAAAAGCAAGCCCAATAGATAAGATTGTGAATAGTTGCCTGGTATAGTCTCCGAAGGAGAGAGAGGACCCCCACACATATCCCCACCTGCAGTGTGGCTTTCTCAAGGGTTGGTATTCAAATGAGTTAAGAGCTCCACTATTTATAGTTCAGATAAATAAATTAATTAAAGTACTTATATAGAAGCAATTGCACTTTATTTTGCATTTTAGGGTTTATGTAGCTTATCTCAGAAGGTTTAGTATTGGCCATATTATGGACGCACTATATTTGGTATTCTGTAAGACCAGTGCTTTTTCTTTTATTGTTTTTAATCATGTTGACTGTTTTGCTTTATGTCATCTCTATAATTGATGAAAAAAATGAATATTGTTGATGATCCCAGGTTTCTCAGCATTTTCATTCTACCTTTCATGTCAGGATGGGACACATTATAGTCAATGACTGAAAATGAGAATAAAAAGAAAAAAAAAGGACAAAAAAAGAAGGTGTTCAGCTAAAGAATGGAGAAGAGAAGAGAAGACACAACACAGCCATAGATTTTCTACTCTATTTTTTTGATTTACCATATGAGTCGGCCATAATTTTATGCAAAAATCTACTGCAAATTCCATGATTTACATGTGGATTCTTATGCTGTTTTTCTACATATTTAACCTATAGTAATTCTGCAACACTTCCATTCTAAGATCTGCATGTAAAACTCTAGTGTGGCATCTTATAGGGCAAGTATTAATATATCAATAAAAAAAGCAGAGAAACAAGGAGGAAGAAAACCATTTTGATGGAAGCAACAATGCTGGTATTTGCAACAAATTTATGAAAAATTGCATGTGAGTCTCAGGGTATGTGCTCATGGTACGGAGGAGCTGCGTATTGGACCTCCGGACCTGAGGGAACCCGCAGATGGCAGCAAGGAGACCACAGCCTCCCTGTACTCACCATCTGCGGTGAGTGCAGGGTGGCTTTCCCCTGTGTGCACCCGATTGGCGCCACTTCCAACTCTGCAGTATGAAATGAACATGCGGAGGAACGGAATGCTGGCAACCCACACCGCAGCTGTCAAAACGCTGCGGTCAGGTGAACCATAGTGAGGATGTGATTTCTACAAATCCCATCCAATATGCTGCTACTGTACAACGCAGCATTTTGGATGAAGTGGCAAGACATTGCGTCCTAAGATCATGTGCACGCACTCTCAATCCTAGCCATCCAGCATGCTGTGCCTAGTTGCATCCTCAGCGAATGATCTGCCTCTGCTTCTCCTCCTTCTGCCCTGGTCCTCCATGATCTTTTGTTTTTTCATCCTTCTGGAGTAATATCATTTCAATGAATGGGTCCTAATCTGTCTATAGCATATATTTCAATAGGACTATAGCTCTGTTAAAAGCACTCTTTATTCTTTAAAATTCTTAAAAAGACCAAATGGACATACAAAAATCACAAAACATAGTGCAATAAATTGTGAAAAAAATGTGTAACCAAACCATATACACAGATAATAGATGATATGACCATTCCTGATTGTCCCTAGTGTATACTAGAACTGGGAGCTACCTACACAGCGGAGGTTGGCACCCTCTTGAAATGCCTGTGCTGTTCCTACCACAGCCCTGGTCTATATATACCCTGGCTCCAACATTACCACTGATCAGCAGGTAATACCTCCCAAAAAAATGTCATATAACGTACAGCAACCACTGAAACCTGTCAGTCAGAGCAGTAAGAGTGACCTGTTTACTGCCACCCACTAGTCATAGTATGCAACAGTTATACACAAATTAAATGTTAAGAACCAGCAAACAATATGCATCAATAGATAAGAGGGCTAGTTTTAGTGTCTAGGAATACTCATTACATCGGTATCCCTGATACACCTCGGTCCACTCCTCTATCATGGACTAGAACTACTATTTGATCAGTCCTGCTGATGACCCGCAGGGGCAATGTGTCGAGCAGTTGAGACTACCGGTGTGATGGGTATCCCTATATTCCTATTATGCAATCAAAAATATTTTGTATAAGAGCTCAGCTATATCTAAACATATTATACAGAGATATTGAGGAGATACTACAGCCTTACAAATTACAGGTTAAAGAATTATAGATAGGTGAGGATATGAGGAGGAAACAAATTAAGCATGAATGCGATTGGAATGTTGGTGGATTCTTCAGAAAGTTAGATTGCCGCAAGGAAGAGCTCAGCTATATCTAAACATGTTACTGTATATAGAAACATTGAGGAGATACTACAGCCTTACAAATTACAGGTAAAAGAACCATAGAGAGGTGAAGATATGAAGAGGAAACAAATTAAGCATGAATGCCACTGGAATGTTGGAGGATTCTTCAGAAAGTTAGATTCCCGCAAGGAAGTCACATAACTAAGACAAGATCTTATTTACCAACGAACAAGCAGACATGGGGGAAGTTACTGACTCATTAGTTCTTCACCCAGGTTGTCAAAAGAAAAGAAATGTGATAGGCTGGAACAATTGGAAAGGCCAGGGAAGAACTCGTATAAATTGTTCGTTTTCTTGGTCTTTTACCACAATGATCAAGGTGATACCACTGAAACATATCTGAGGATTTTAACCCATTTTTTTTCAAGTGACTTTGACTTTTTATGGCTATACTTGAATTGCAAAACAAAGTATTTTACGATTGGATCAAGCGTGGAACTTCGACCCTTGCTGCACTGCAATCTTCCAGGCCCGGTCATTTAGGTGAGCTGTCATTTCATGTTTTCTTGTTCTACCGTATAAATATATCAAATGATTATCCAGCAAGTGTAGAAACTTGGCACTCTTGAGTTCTTCATAAAATCTCCATTTATTAGAAATTGGTTAAGAACAATTTTTAGCACATAAAATTTAAAAATGTCAGTCTTTAGGTGACGCGCTTCAGCTACAGAGTAGCCTTACTCGTGATCATGAGTAAAATGAAGATGTTATGAAGAACTCGGAGTGCCAAGTTCCTACACTCGCTGAATAATTATTTGATGTGTTTGCACTTGCGGCAATGGAAAAAAAAACGCTGCTAGCAGCAGTTTTTTGACTCGCCGCAAGTGCAAAATCGCAAGTGCCGCACATGTCCGCAAGTCCCATAGGGAATGAATTGGGCGGAACGCAGTCTTGACGCAGGTGTGCCGTTAAGGTGGCAGATGCCGCATCTTCCTCGTATGCCGAAAAACGCTGATGTGAAGTAGCCTTAAACAGTTTCCGACAGTTTGTGCAGAAATTCTTTGGTTATGCGCCGATTGTTGCATCAGCTGTCCGGGTGGTCGATCTCAGACCATCTTGGAGGTGAAGATGTTGGATATGGAGTTCCAGGGCTGGTGTGGTCACAAGTGGTCTGCGAGATTAGTTGAATAACCTGCCAAATTCTTTGAAACCCCTTTGGAGACGGCTAATGCTAGAGAAATTAACATTTAATTCTTGGGCAACAGCTTTGGGGGACATTCCTGCAGTCAGTACGGAAACTGCACACTCGCTCAAAACATGCGATATCCATGGCATTGTGCTGTGTAATAAAACCGCACATTTTAGAGCAGACCTTTATTGTGGTCTGCATAAGACACATGTAGGAACTCCAGCAAGCAGTCCAATCTTCATATTTGAATATTTATTCGTGCATATTACAAAATATAAAATAGAAGTTGTAAAGGGCACGCTGGACACGTTTCGGATTTCACATCCTTCATCAACAGCAACAAGAAAACAAATCCCCCCCACCTTATATGTGTTTCTAAAAACTACACAAGTAATTGCACACAGCTGGTTATATAATTATATGAATGGGCTGAAGACAAACCCACAGTAATAGTATTATATGAAAAAACGGTTAAACTGCATAAAATACACGTGTACAACAAAACTACAATACAGACAGATATAAAAATACATTAGCTAGCATATTAGCATTAAAAACCCACATAAAGATCAATTCATCAATAAGGTACAGTTCACATAGATTGAAGCGTTTTAGTAAAAGTAGTACAGATCTGAGCGGAGATTTAACCATCAGGGTGTCTACAACGTAGTTTCAGTATCCAGTGAGCCTCGCGTTCCTGGACTCGTCTCTCTATATCTCCGCCTCGTTCCGCACCATAGTACTTGTCTATACCCTTTACTGTCAGAGAGTCTGTATTACCACCATGCAGTTCAAGGAAGTGACGGGAGAGTCCAGACATCTGTCTGCGGCTAGCGTTATTATCAGGATTAGTCGCAGTCAGATGCTCTCCCAAACGTTTTTTTAAAACTCTAGTGGTGCATCCCACATATTCCTTTGTACAAACAGAGCACGTAGCAAGGTACACTAAGTTTCTGGTGTTGCGATTAATAAATGACCCAATAGTGAACTGCCGTCTTGTTTTGCAATCAGAAAAGTGCTGGCTACTGTCCATATATTTGCACAAACTGCATCTTGGACCCCCATACTGATAGTTTCCTTTAATGCTCAACCAAGTCTGAGAATTTTTCTTGGATGTGTACAGAGAGAGGCAGAAAGTATATTCCCTAATGTCAATGATTTCTTAGGGACACGTCTGTAACCTCTGTTGAGATTGGTATTTAGTGTGGGGTACTGATAAAGTATTGGTACGCATCTATGGAATTTTTTAGAAGAAAGACGGCACTCACCGGTGTAGTTTTCGTGTGTTTATTTCCGATCGCACATTACTTGGTGCAGGGAGGGGGACAGTGCTGAGGGGACGACGGCACCGTTTCGCGCTACAATGCGCTTCCACGGGTCCCGTGGACCCGTGGAAGCGCATTGTAGCGCGAAACGGTGCCGTCGTCCCCTCAGCACTGTCCCCCTCCCTGCACCAAGTAATGTGCGATCGGAAATAAACGCACGAAAACTACACCGGTGAGTGCCGTCTTTCTTCTAAAAAGTTGGATTGTACGTTGTGCTACTGGGCTGGCACCGCCGGGCCTCTGGACTGTTACCTCCCTTGGTTGCTGCTGCTCCCGGGAGCTAGTATGCTCCGGTGCCCTGTTCCTGCTGTTGATGGTTTACGCATCTATGGAATGCCTTACCAATGTTGGAATAATCAATGCTGTAACTTGTAGAAAATGTAAGAGTGCTCTCATTCATTTTTTTTGTGAATGGGTATTGGACTGTTTGTGGAATAAATCCAATTGAGTAGTATATTTAACTCTTTCCCTAGTTCTACAAAGTAAAGGTTTACTGTAACCCCTTTTGGAAAGTCGGCTGCAGATTTCATCAGCCTCATTCATAAATGTTTCACCTGTAGAGCAAGATCGTCTAGCCCTAATCAATTCACCTAATGGTAGGTTTTTAATAACATGGCGTGGATGGCAGCTGGATGCATGTAGAACAGCATTGCCGCTACTTGGCTTCCTGAATAGTTTAGAACTGATCTTTCCCGTGACAGAGTCTCCTATTAGTGTTAGATCTAGAAAGAAAACAACATTGTTGTGTACCTCAAATGTGAATTTTACGTTCTGTTGTTATTATTGAGTATTGGATACATTCACGAAATTTCATGGAATCAGAAATAGGTATTTTGTCATCCGAGGAACCATAGCTATTGCATCATCTATATATCTGCCCACCATATAAGATGCCCAAAAAAGGATTAGTCCCCATATGGATGAATTTAGATTCCAATAACTCATAAAAATGTTCACAAGGGAAAATGAAAAATCCACCCCCATCGGGCAAACCGATAGCTGAAGGAAATAATACTAAGTAAAGATTTATTCTAATAAACACTGAACCTGCATTGTTATAGATTCTCCTCTCTGTTCATTGTATGTTACCTTGATTAATGTTTATAATGAGTGCATACAGGGGCTTAACTACAATAGGTGCAGGGGTTGCATTCCACCCTGGGTCTTGGAGCTAGGGGGCCAAAAAGTCCCCTTTGGCTATAGAAAAAGACTATTGCTATTAAAGGTTTGCAATAATTGGGGGCCCTGTTGGACTTCACAGCGGAGGGCCATGAGCTTTGAGTTTTCGCCCCTGAGTGCATTATGTTTCTGGTGTTTCACCGGATGTACTACTATTGTGTGCATCAGTCTCCCATGTCTGGCATCACAATTAAGGGTGTGATAAGCACCTGAAAAGCGTAGTATGTCTGACGCTATCATGGATAAAACTGCCATGTAATGAATTTAACAAATTCACAATAAATCATCATCACTTTGGTGAAGCTGGTAATCTCTTTAATTTGGGGGGGAAAAAA
>JARQOC010000008.1:158023583-158056219 GCA_033576535.1 Allobates femoralis
GTGTCAAAATTCGCCAAAAAAACCGAGCATAAATCTGGAGGTGTGTCACCTTGAGAAAAAAAACCCTAATTTTACGATATTTATAGTTTAAATAACAAATATGTTTAATATTTAACTTACCTGCTTAGTGACTTCTTTGTTAATCTGTCAGTTGGTTTCTTTTGTTGGTCTTGCTGTTATTTAACTTGTGTGGGGTGCCATGAACTAAGTCAGATAAGTGAGGGGGAGGGGGAATTCTTCCAGTGATGGCGAACAGCTGGACTGCCACAGGTTCGCCATCACTGATTTAGTGACTTCTTTGTTGCTGAATTTCTGCTTACTACCGTTTCACTACATAGAACGCAAAATGATCTGCCATTTTTTTCTATAATGCCATACATCTCAGTCCATGTCTCTTGAAAGGGTCGGCTACTGCTACTACTACCACTTCCTTTACTTAACCTTGGTTTTTTTGGCTTCTCCATCAGAGGGGCAGTGACAGAAGATTTATAGATAGCCCTGCAGGCTTTTAGGAAAGGTCAGAAATCGGGATTAATAGGGTGCGCAGCAATAATATAGTGGTGAAATGGAGACTGTACTATGCTGCAAGATGGCGTTCCTTATGTAAATTAATGGCGGGAAACGGCACCCATAGCACAGGCCTCTTCCAGCCTCCCCCTCACTTATCTCAGTAATGGCCAATCACACATTCATGACACCCAGATTCTGCCCAGAACCTTTCACTGGAGGATGGTTGCTGTAGTAATCACTGGACCTCCAGACAGACCTCCAGACAGCGACCACAGGGCCTCAGATATGCGTCCCCCACAGCGTTCTGCTGCTCCCTGCTGCGCCAGCCAACCAGCAAGTTCAGCCTACCGGAAGTCCCAGGACTAGACGCTCTGTGCCGGAGCTCTGCTGTTCTGGCCTACAGACCTCCAGCACATTTTTTTTTCCTCAGCTACTGCACCTGGCCTTGTAGTTAGTGATGGGCGAGTCCTAAATTACTCGGAATCACTTGACTCTAGTCTAGCGAGTCCGAGCCCGGGACTCGCTACTCGTTGCGAGTCCAATGTTAATGAATGGGGAAGCGAGTAATAGCAAGTAATGTGCGATCGCAGATGTCTCGGAAAGCGCTCGCATTGCCGTGTCGGAAGCCCCACTCGCAACAGTTTTTTGCTGCCGTGTCTGTGGTTTTTATCCAAATAGCGAGTCTAGCGAGTGAGAAAAAGTAAACTCTGACAAAACTAGGATCGCAGAGTTACCGAATCCTACTTGTAGTTTCTCCGGCGGCCACGTGTCACTGAAAATGGCTACGCGTGTCAGTGCTGACACGCATGTCATAGGTTCGCCATCACTGGTCTAGGAGATTCATTTTTATTACATTTTCTCATAGGACCGATATGATGATTAAAACAAAAAAAATGTATGAAAAAAAATGTAAAAATATAAAAACACCAAAAAAGATTGTAAAGAATAAAAAAGATGGAACTAGTAAGGTAAAAAAAAAAGCAGTGAAGTTTTCTGGAGGCTTATATTGTGATGACTTGTACTGTGTAAATCGGACAGCATCGGCTCCCTTCTGATGCCTGGAATCGGGTGCCAAATAGGCATCCGATTCCGGCATAAAATCGGCGCCGGAGGCTGCAAAAAAAGAAAAAAAAAAAAAGTTTATTCTCACCTCTCCCCGAGCCCCCGCCGTCTTCCGCCATCTTCCTCTAGGTTCCCGGTGGCTCTCGCAGGCTGCCGGTGTCAGCAGAGGTGTACCTCTGCTGTACACAGGACCTGCGGTGATGTCACAGTCACGTGACCGCGGGTTCACCATTCACCATGGTGAACCCGCGGTCACATGACTGTGACATCACCGCAGGTCCTGAACAGCAGAGGTACACCTCTGCTGACACCGGAGCCTGCGGCAGCCTGCGGGAGCCCCCGGGAGCCTAGAGGAAGATGGCGGAAGACGGCGGGGGCTCGGGGAGAGGTGAGAATAAACTTTTTTTTTTTTTCTTTTTAACCCTTGTGCTCCCAGGAGCAGTTTTACTGTACTGAGCTTGCTCAGTACAGTAAAATGGGGTCCGAGGAAACATCACATATTTCCTCGGACCTTTCTCCATAGGGCCCCATGTTATAGGGATCGGGTCAGATCGGATGTGCACTAAATGCCATCCGATTTGGTCCGATCCAACTCTGTCAGATTTTGTAATCGGATGAAAAAATCGTTGCAGGCAACGATTTTTTTCTCCTGAAAAAAATCGGCCAAAATCGGGCAGAATCGGATCGGACCAAATCGGATGGCATTTAGTGCACATCCGATTCGGTCCGATCCCCATAGGGATCCATAGGATCCGAAAATCGGTCCGATGCTGTCCGATTTTTTTCGGACAGCATCGGAAATACAAAAATCGTGGTGTGAAAGCACCCTAAGCTTCAAAACACGTCCCTGCAGCATCCCATCACTAATCTCACACTCCTTTTGGTGCAGAAAAGCATCCCGTGAAAGTGCAGAAAAATGTTTTATAACTTACTCATTAGTGATAATGAGCTGGGGCTATATTCTTTAGCCACTAGGGCGGGCCATCTTCGTCATAAGATCACGCCTTAATAGGGGTGATCTTCAATGCATATTGTAATCAGCGCCTCCCTGCTCTCCTGGGCGCTGCCTGGGCTGCAATGACGCAAATCGCGTAATTTCCGGCATCGGGTGACGTCAGTACACCCCCGCCGCATGCGCAGTGCGGTGCTTGAAGCCTGCAGAGCGTCGGGGGTGTACTGACGTCACCCGATGCCGGAAATTACGCGATTCGCGTCATTACAGCCCCATTACAGCCCAGGCAGCGCCCAGGAGAGCTGGGAGGTGCTGATTACAATATGCATTGAAGATCACACCTATTAAGGTGTGATATTAGGACGAAGATGGCCCGCCTTAATGACTTAAGAATAGCCCCAGGTCATTATCATCACTAATGAGTAAGTTATAAAATGTTTTTCTATACTTTCACACGATGCTTTTCTGCACCAAAAGGAGTGCGAGATTAGTGATAATATGCTGCAGGGACATGTTTGGATAGCTTAGGAGGCGTTTTGGGGGTGTCAGGATCCCTTTAATAAAAATGTTCCTGTGCTGAGATAATCTTATATATGTGTCCCTGTTATGTACTGTGTAATTGATGTGTCTGACCGTACAGGGATATGGTCTGATCATACCACATCTCCTGTGCTGAGATAATCTTATATACGTGTCCCTGCTATGTACTGTGTAATGGATGTGTCAGACCGTGCAGGGATATGGTCTGATCATACCACATCTCCTGTGCTGAGATAATCTTATATATGTGTCCCTGCTATGTACTGTGTAATGGATGTGTCTGACCATACAGGGACATGATCTGATCATACCACATCTCCTGTGCTGAGATAATCTTATATATGTGTCTCTGCTATGTACTGTGTAATGGCCATGTCTGACCATACAGGGATATGGTCTGATCATACCACATCTCCTGTGCTGAGATAATCTTATATGTGTCCCTGCTATGTGCTGTGTAATGGATGTGTCTGTCCATACAGGGACATGGTCTGATCATACCACATCACCTGTGCTGAGATAATCTTATATATGTGTCCCTGCTATGTGCTGTATATTGGATGTGTCTGTCCATACAGGGACATGGTCTGATCATACCACATCTCCTGTGCTGAGATAATCTTATATATGTGTCCCTGCTGTGTACTGTGTAATGGATGTGTCTGACCGTACAGGGACATGGTCTGATCATACCACATCTCCAGGGCCAGGGAGATACATATACATAAAATCTGACTAATGAGTCAGTAAATATAATTAGCTCTGGCTGATCATGTAATAAATGGACAGCTGCTTCTCCAAGAGCAGGAACCATTCTTATACTTGTGGACAGAGGTGGTCTCAAGCAGAAAATGTTGCTATTGAATATAATCCTTATGAACAGGTTGCCCACTGCTTGGATAACCCCTTCTTAAAGCACAACTCCAGTGTTATCTTCTATTGCACCGCTGATTTACATCTATGTCCCCTGCCCCTGTGTTATACTCATCTTCCACCGTCTTCATCTTCTATCACTGCCGCCCCGGTTGGTCAGTGGAGATTTGTCACCAGCCGATGTGCTCTGGAGGTTACAACTCAATACAAGTCTGAGAGCCTCGTTCTGGCTCTCATAGACTTGCATTAAGCTCTTCAAGCCAGTCAGAAATACCTGTCAGAAGATGGCGCTGTGGGCAGAAGATGACAGAAGGGCTTACATTGAGGCTGGAGTCACACTGAGGGAGATACTCGCACGCCTCACCTGGCACAGCTGCCAGCTCCCTGGATAGGAGCGTGCAGCTCTATAGAAATACATGCAGCTGCACACTCCTCTCCGGAGAGCTGTCGGCCATGCCATGTGAAGCGTGCCAGCGTGACTCCAGCCATAAAGCGCAACTCTAGCGCTGAAATAATCCTGATCCAGTAATACCCCTTGCTGTATAAATTGACTTTACCCCCTTTGGAGTACACAAATATGTCTCATATGTTTGAAGCATCATACAACACGTCCTTCTCACAAATAAGAAACAGCTGCTGCTTCTCAAGGGAAAACTGAAGCGTCTCAGTCATAACCACAAAACATGATATGACGCGTCTTGACACGAAGGAGCGGCCGCACACAGGACAATCCTTGTCACCAGGAGACTCGCTGTGGACACGCGCCGTGCAGGAGACTCGCTGAGGACACGCGCCGTGCAGGAGACTCGCTGAGGACACGCGCCGTGCAGGGGTCTCGCTGCGGACACGCGCCGTGCAGGGGTCTCGCTGCGGACACGCGCCGTGCAGGGTCTCGCTGCGGACACGCGCCGTGCAGGGGTCCCGCTGCGGACACGCGCCGTGCAGGGGTCCCGCTGCGGACACGCGCCGTGCAGGGGTCCCGCTGCGGACACGCGCCGTGCAGGGGTCTCGCTGCGGACACGCGCCGTGCAGGGGTCTCGCTGCGGACACGCGCCGTGCAGGAGTCTCGCTGCGGACACACGCCGTGCAGTAGACTCGCTGCGGACACACGCCGTGCAGGAGTCTCGCTGCGGACACACGCCGTGCAGTAGACTCGCTGCGGACACACGCCGTGCAGGAGTCTCGCTGCGGACACACGCCGTGCAGGAGTCTCGCTGCGGACACACGCCGTGCAGGAGTCTCGCTGCGGACACACGCCGTGCAGGAGTCTCGCTGCGGACACACACTGTGCAGGAGTCTCGCTGCGGACACACACTGTGCAGGAGACTCGCTGCGGACACACACTGTGCAGGAGTCTCGCTGCGGACACACACTGTGCAGGAGTCTCGCTGCGGACACACATTGTGCAGGAGTCTCGCTGCAGACACACACTGTGCAGGAGTCTCGCTGTGGACACACATTGTGCAGGAGTCTCGCTGCGGACACACACTGTGATTTATTACACATTATGATTTATTATTATTATTATTACAGAGTGATTTATTTCTGTTAGTGTTGATGATTATAATTTACAGTCAATGAAATCCCAAAGATCATTATCTCAGAAAATTAAAGTAAGGAGGATGTGGTTTTTAACCCTTTATCCTCCTTACTCTATATGCATCACACTGGGGACTGCAGCAGCAGTGATCTGCTTTTATAGTGGTTGTGACTCTCACAACCACACAAGGTGAAGCCTCTGATACCTATTTAGGTCATATTTTATCTCTCAGACCCTTCATCCTCCCTAATTTAATTCTCTGAGATAATGACCCTTGGGTTTTCATTGGCTGTAAGTCATAATCATCAACATTTACAGAAATAAACACTTGAAATAGATCCCTCTGTGTGTAATGAATCTATATAATATATCTGTGTCACTTTTTATACTGATATTCTATTTCACTAATTCATCAACAAGTTACCGTCAGATGCACCTGTATATGTATTCAGAATGTCCCAGTGTCGGGCAGCACCCCATGATCAAGTAAAAAGATACAGATGGAGGGGCTGTATAACAGGCAGACGACATACAGAAGTGGGGTCACAGCGAAGGATTCTGTATGGGATACAATTTCATTTACGCACCCACAGAGTCTCATCCGATATAAGGAAGAGAGCGGCGCCTGCTCCCATCATTATCACATGATCTCAGTCTGTGAGAAAATAAAAAGATGCTCTGAGCCGCCCTGTGAGATCACAGTGTTCAGAGCACTGCCGGACTGACACTCACATAACACATCCGGATGATACACTGGGGTAATCAAGCCCTGACAAAGTCTTTGTGTTGCACAGTTTAAACCGTTTAGGAAGTGCAAACATCGCCCAGGCAGATGACTTTCCGTCAGGATTTCCCCTACTGAAAATCCTCTGGTCTCTGCTCTGTGCTGATAAACTACAACTCTCAGCATTGCCATGACATCTGCAGACTATCCGGCTCCTTAAAGGGGATCGATCACCAGGTATTTGCCATCCCATCTGAGAGCAGCATATTGTAGAGACAGAGACCCTGATTCCAGCGATGTGTCACTTACTGAGCTGCTTGCTGTCATTTTTCATAGAATTAAGTGTTTTCTCTGCTGCAGATTTAGCTGGAATATGCTGGACTACCTGGCAGCAGGACAAGTAGTCCTGTAATGATAATCTCAACCACACTGAGCAGCCCAGTAAGTGACACATCGCTGGAATCAGGATCCCAGGCCCTGCATTATGAAGCTCTCAGATTAGGTGGCATAGACCTGGTGACAGATTCCCTTTAGGTCTCCATCATGCATCGTCTTTCTCTCGTGTGCAGTTTATATTACAGATCGCACACCGTCACCTCACTCTTTTCACACATCCCTTTTTGTCTTTGTTTGCTGCAAAAAAATAGAAGAAAAAAAAACCTGAGCCTTGTCCAATTCTTGGAGCAAACACGACTATATACATGAAAGAAATGCAAAGTGAGTGGTCAGTATGTAGCCGCACCTGATCAGTATGAGTGTGTTACTGGGGGATTCACTGGAACAAATGTTCTGCATTGAGCAACTGAGGGTCATTAATGTTTCCTAAATGGACAATTCACTATACACTGATCTACCAATGCCTGAGGATGTCAGGACCTTTAGCAGGATCCAGGTCATGTGACCACACACTGATCACATGACACATCCCCTGCATGTCAACAATGACAGCAAGCAGAGATCCTGCACCAGAGCCCGACACAGAAAGTCATAGAACTGCTCATTCTGCAAAGAAAGAGGACAATCCCTTTAAATCCTGCCTGCCCCTCCCCCTGCCTACAAGCCTCGCTGGGACTTGTAGTTCTACAGTATGACGCCTGGTACCTGTGCGCTCCGGATCCCTCATGCTGCTCCAGTGCGGTATATCCGGGCGTCGCCCCCAGTTCAGACCTCGCAGCTCCACGGACAACAAAACTTCTCTCGATTCCTTCCTCTGTGAAGCCTGGAATTCCCCGGCTCCGTGGCCAAGCGCGCTGATTGGTGGAGACTGCCGGTGACGTGCGCGAAAAGGGGCGGATGGGGCGGAGCCAGGAATTCCCCCTCTGCGTTCGAAACACCACGTGACTTCCCGTATAAGAATGAGTGAAGACCTGACATTGTGAGGGGGCGGGGCGTACGCATAGTGGGCGGAGTCTGCAGCTGATGCACTTTTTTCCCCTAAAACATAAACATTTCACTTTTCTTTGGACTTTTTGGTTGCAGTTTTTTTTGTCCCCACAGTTTTAATGCACAGTAACATATTTTGTTTTAATTTTCTTAAAGTAATGGAAAAAAAGGAAATTGCAATTTTTTTTCATTTTTTTTTTATTTAATTTTTTTGCAATTTTTTTTTTTTCAGTTAAAATTTTCAGATTTTTTTTCTTTATCTTTATTGTATGGGTCGGAACAGTAATAGCTATAGAATTATATTTCATCATTATTTATTTGCATAATGGGACCTATATATATATATATATATATATATATATATATATATATAAATATGAAAAAGAATCAGCACAACCTTATCAAAACAATGGGTGCAATACTTCCTGTTGACGGTGCTTCAGCCATCCTTTAACAGATCCAGAAAAAAACAGGCAGCACTCCAATAGAGTCTCAATGTGGATTTATTCCAACCTCATGTGCGACGTTTCGGAGTTGATCCTCCTTCCTCAAGCATGCTTCCCATCAATTTTAACCATCTTCCCTGTCCCTGCTCGGTTTTCGTCGACTTAGGATATCATCGGTTTTTGTCTGTATACCGCTGCTAATTTTGCCTTAAAAAATGTGATTCCCCTTCCAAAAAATGAAATGTGCACCCCTTTCTCCCCTCCTCAGCATCTTCCACACACAAAAATGAGCTTTAACAAAAATTAAAACAGGGATTTTTGTGTACTCACCATAAAATCATTTTCTCCTAGTTCATCATTGGGGGACACAGGACCGTGGGTATATGCTTTCTGCCACTAGGAGGTGACACTAAGTAAAGACAAACGTTCCTGCAGTATACACCCATACGTAGGCGTAGTCAGGCTAGGGTCACACATAAGCCCTTGGTCCGTTTTTGGCTTCATTTTTGGCATTTTATTTTTCTAAGTCCAAAAACTGATAGAAAAACGGATTGGATGTAATAAACACCCTGTCCGTTTTTTTCTGCACTTAAAAACATTGCCATGTCCTTTTTTGAGCCAAAAACGTTGCTAGCAACGTTTTTGGGGTCCGTTATTTAAAAAAAAAATTTTCTTTTTAACTTGGGCCCTATGGAAAAACAGTTCCGTTTTTTTGAGAATTTTGGTAAAAAAATGACTAAGTCCAAAAACGTTCAGGGTGTAGGAGGCTCAAAAAGCACCCAAAAAAAAACGGATTGGTCATGGAAATCACTTCCAAAAACGGATTTCTATGTGTGACCCCAGCCTAAGTATAGCATAGTAAGGTCATAAGTGCATACAATTAGTACATGATAGGGGAGAAACTAAGGCTGGGGTCACACATAGAAATCCATTTTTGGAAGTGATTTCCATGACCAATCCGTTTTTTTTTGGGTGCTTTTTGAGCCTCCTACACCCCTGAACGTTTTTGGACTTAGTCATTTTTTTACCAAAATTCTCAAAAAACGGATCCGTTTTATTAAGGCACCCCCAAAAAAAACGGATCCCTTTTTCCATAGGGCCCATGATAAAAAAAAAATATATTTTTTTTTTTGAAAAACGGACGGCTCAAAAACGGACATAGCAATGTTTTTAAGTGCAGAAACAAACGGACAGGGTGTTTATTACATCCAATCCGTTTTTCTATCAGTTTTTGGACTTAGAAAAAAAAAATGCCAAAAATGAAGCCAAAAACGGACCAAGGGCTTATGTGTGACCCTAGCCTTAGTCACTTCCAAAAACGGATTTCTATGTGTGACCCCAGCCTTAGTCAGTTTAGTACTAAAGCAGTAAGGGAGCATGTTAACGTAATGAGGTACAAGAAAACGTAAACCAAGGATATGTACAGATTATTGACTATTGAAAGGGTGGGTGCTGTGTCCCCCAATGATGAACTAGGAGAAAAGGATTTTACGGGGAGTACACAAAAATCCGTTTCTCCTGCGTATCATTGGGGGACACAGGACTGTGGGACGTGCTAAAGCAGTCCCCGGGTGGGAATAGTTGAATAGCGGTCGAGCATCATGCGCCAGCTGCTTACAGATGCGCAACTGCTGCCTACAAAAATGTTTCTGCCTAGGCTTGCATCTGCAGAGGCCTGGGTGTGCACGTTGTAATGCTTGGTGAAGGTATGTAAGCTGGACCAGGTTGCGGCTTTGCAAACCTGAGATGCTGAGGCCTGCTGGAGAATGGCCCATGAGGCACCCACTGATCGAGTTGAGTGAGGCTTGATCCCTGCTGGAATTGGAATGCCTAGGACGTGGTAGTATTCTTGGATTGTTGAACGGATGCATCTTGCCAACGTGGACTTAGATGCAGCCATCCCCTTCCGAGGTCCGTCGGGTATGACGAACAGAGTTTCTGTTTTTCGGAATGAGGCTGTATGGAAGATGTAGCATCTGAGCGCCCTGACTAGGTCCAGGGTATGGAGCTTCTTTTCGAAGCGATATACTGGGGTCGGGCAAAAGGAAGGGAGAACGATGTCTTCATTAAGTTGGAAGTTGGACACAACCTTGGGCAAAAAGACGGGGAAGAACCACTTTATCCTTGTGGAAGGATAGGAAGTGGGGAGGCAGGATAGGGCGGCTAGATCGGATACGCGCCTGATTGATGTGATTGCGACTAAGAAGGCGACTTTCCATGAGAGGTGAATTAATGGAACTTGCTGCAAGGGCTCAAATGGGCGCTCCTGTAGGGCGGCCAGAACTAGGTTTAGGTCCCAGACGGCCACAGGTGTTTTGTAGGGGGACTGGGTGTGTGAGACCCCCTGGATGAATGTTTTGACCTGTGATTTGGATGCAATCCTGCGTTGTAATAGAACGCTTAGGGCTGAGATTTGGCCCTTGATGGAGCTGGGTGCTAAGCCAGCTTTAAAGCTGGTTTGAAGGAACTCCAGGATTGAGGGAACGGAGAAAAAGAGTGGGTTACAGTTACAGTCCTCGCACGACCGGAAGAAGGCTTTCCAGGTGCGGTGATAGATACACAAGGACATAGGTTTTTGGGCATTAATCATGGTGGTTATGATTTCTGGTGCAAATCATGCTTGGGTCAGGATCCAGGATTCAATAGCCACACTGTTAAAGAGAGGGCTCCTGAGTTCTGGTGGTAAATGGGGCCCTGGGATAGAAGATCTGGTCAGTTTGAGAGTGGCCAGGGTGCGTCGGCGTGGAGCTGTGCGAGCTCTGCGTAGCATGCCCGTCGTGGCCAGTCTGGGGCGACGAGTATTACCTGACCTCTCTCCGCTTTGATCTATCTGATTACACACGGGATCAGCGGAACGGGGGAAAAGATGTAAGGGAGTTGGAATTGGCGCCAGGGGAGGACCAGTGAGTCCACTCCTAGCGCCAGAGGATCCAGGGACCTGGCTACAAATGCCAGGACTTTGTGTTCATTCTTGACACCATGAGGTCAACGTTGGGGGTTCCAGAGCGTTGACAGATTTGTAGGAAGACTTCGGGATGAAGGGATCATTCTCTTGAGGCCAGTCCCTGGCGGCTTAGGAAGTCTGCTGCCCAGTTGTGCACTTCCGGGATGTGGACTGCTGATATGGCTGACTGGGTTTTTTCGGTCCAGAGTAGAATTTGTTCACTTTGTGCATTGCGGTTTTGCTGCGTGTGCCACCCTGGTGATTGATGTACGCCACTACCTGATTGGATGCGGATGGGACAACCGGCTAGAGGGTGGTGAAAGTGATGGAGTGCTAGGCGGATCGCTCGCATCTATAGGATGTTGATTGGGAGATGTGACTCCTGAGGCATCCAGCGGCCTTGTGCTGTGTGCTGACGATAGACAGCTCCCCAGCCGAGAAGGCTCTTGTCGGTGGTTACCACTAGCCACTGGACTAGGAGGAAGGATTTTCCCTGCATGAGCGATGATGGTCATGTCCACCATTTGAGTGCCTTTTTGACATGCATGGATAGGCAGTGCTTGCGGTCGAAGCTGAAGTGATTTTGTCCCAAGCCGAGAAGAGGGAAAGCTGCAAGGGTCGGAAGTGTAGCTGAGCGAAGGGAACTGCTTCCATCGCCGCTGCCATCTTTCCTAGGACCCCATGCCGAAGCAGATGGATCGGGGTGGACGGCTGTAAAGAATGTGAACTCCTTTGTGGATTGCTGTGGCCTTGTCTTGGGGTAGAATGACAAGGCCTCGCATTGTCTGGGGTAATCCCTAGGAAGTTTATTGTTTGTGTTGGTGTCGGGGATGATTTTTCTAGGTTTATGAGCCGCCCCAATATAATACTAGAATAGTTGGCACACACTCAATAGCAAAAAGGTGCCACACCCACCCTCCATTCTGAGCCAGGCACATAAGCCGTCCGCTACACTGTGTCCATGTTGGACTCTGGCCTTTCTTCACCCTGCATCCATGAGGTATACTATACAGGATCAGGTTTTAAATTAGTTTAGATAGGACCGTTCTGATATGGGTCACGTTGAAGACGTAGAACGGCTTACGTACTTTTTTGCAAAAACGTATTAACTAAGTACCCTGTTTTTATACTGTTTTTCACTAAGCACTAGCTTTTTATTATTATTATTATTATTTATTATTATAGCAGAGTACTTCCACACGTTTGTTATACGTTTTTTTTTGTGGTCTTGGTAATAGAAGGTGCAGGGATGTGTATTGATAAGTCAGGTGGCTTTTAGGAGTGGACAGGTTCCCTTTAAAGATTTTCTTATCCGGGATATAGTAAAAAAAAAAAAAAAAGAAAGGAAAATTCTAGAAAAAAATTATCTAGTTAGGCTATAGATGTGGCCTGGCTTAGGACACGTCTGCCTCCTGTGACACTAAGTAAAAAACTGGCTAACTACGCCTACGTATGGGTGTATGCTGCAGGAAGGAGGGCTGAACTTTTGTCTTTAGTGTCGCCTCCTAGTGGCAGAAAGCATGCACGGTTCTGTGTCCCCCAATAATACGAAGGAGAAATATATTAAATGTTTTTTTTTTTTTTGTAAATTAGTGTTTCATATTCCTTTTATAGTAATTTCTGAGTGATTCTATCATTAACCGCTATCTTTATTCACTATAAAATGTTTTTTTTAGTAGATCTTTTTCAGTGTCTCGAACCAATTAATTGATTTTACATAGTTTCCTATGGAAATCGTTGTGTCGGTTTCAGTTTTCGTCTATGGTTTTTGGACCAATTATCGACAAAAAACGAGGTATCACTGTATTTTCAATATAGAAGTTACAGAATCAAGTTGATATTTTTTGTCATTTTGTCAGGCCTTCAATCCTGCTACCAGATATAGCAACAATTATAGTAGTTAAGACTCTCTTTGGGTTAGACAAGTAACAGCCGGGATTGTGGCCACTGTTCACCACCATCTAGTTTGCCTTGCTCACGTCACTGCATTTTTACAGGACTTATTTATACTTTCCATGATACAATTTTTTTATAAGTATTCTTCAAACGTGTAAATATATTATAAAAAAAAAAAGTATCCCAAAAACCCTTATACTTTTCACACAAAAAAAATTGCTAAAATAGCATAAAAATCACGTGTCTCAACTACACCGTGTGCAGAATTATTAGGCAAATGAGTATTTTGATCACATGATACATTTTATACATGTTGTCCTACTCCAAGCTGTATAGGCTGAGAGCCAACTACCAATTAAGTAAATCAGGGATGTGCATCTCTGTAATGAGGAGGGGTGTGGTGTAATGACATCAACACCCTGTATAAGGTGTGCTTAATTATTAGGCAAATGCCTTTCCTTAGTCAAAATGGGTAAGAAGAGAGATTTGACAGGCTCTGAAAAGTCCAAAATTGTGAGATGTCTTGCAGAGGGATGCAGCAGTCTTGAAATTGCCAAACTTTTGAAGCGTGATCACCGAACAATCAAGCGTTTCATGGCAAATAGACAACAGGGTCGCAAGAAGCGTGCTGGGCAAAAAAGGCGCAAAATAACTGCCCATGAATTGAGGAAAATGAAGCGTGAAGCTGCCAAGATGCCATTTGCCACCAGTTTTGCCATATTTGAGAGCTGCGACGTTACTGGAGTATCAAAAAGCACAAGGTGTGCCATACTCAGGGACATGGCCAAGGTAAGGAAGGCTGAAAAACGACCACCTCTGAACAAGAAACATAAGATAAAACGTCAAGACTGGGCCAAGAAATATCTTAAGACTCATTTTTCAAAGGTTTTATGGACTGATGAAATGAGGGTGACTCTTGATGGGCCAGATGGATGGACCAGAGGCTGGATCAGTAAAGGGCAGAGAGCTCCACTCCAACTCAAACTCCAGCAAGGTGGAGGTGGGGTACTGGTATGGGCTGGGATCATCAAAGATAAACGTGTGGGATCTTTTCGGGTTGAGGATGGAGTGAAGCTCAACTCCCGGACCTACTGCCAGATTCTGGAAGACAACTTCTTCAAGCAGTGGTATAGGAAGAAGTCGGTATCGTTCAAGAAAAACATGATTTTCTTGGCTGTGATGAGAAGCCTTGGTGGCTGCTGCACACAATGCTGATAGATTGTCAGTTGATTGATTTGTTTACTATGGATGGAGGCTGCTGAGTGTCATCATAAAGAAAGGTGGCTATATTGGTCACTAATTATTTTGTGTTTTGTTTTTGCATGTCAGAAATGTTTATTTCTAAATTGTGTGCAGTTATATTGGTTACCTGGTGAAAATAAACAAGTGAGATGGGAATATATTTGGTTATTATTGAGTTGCCTAATAATTCTGCACAGCAATAGTTACCTGCACAAACAGATATCCTCCTAAGGTAGCCAAATCTAAAAGAACACCATTCCAACTTCCAAAAATATTAAGCTTTGATATTTATGAGTCTTTTGGGTTGATTGAGAACATAGTTGTTGATTCAATAATAAAAATAATCCACTAAAATACAACTTGCTTAATAATTCTGCACACAGTGTAGAAGGAGATCCCCTTAATTACTATATTTTTCAGGTAAGACGCACTTTTTTTTTCTGCCCAAATAGGGGAAAAAAAATGGGGGTGCGTTTTATAATCCAAAACATGCTTATTTGACAGGAGTTGCTGTGGCGGTTGAGTAGTACAGGAGGCACAGGTCGCCGGAGGATGTTAGCAGAGGGGCAATGCTTTCGGGCCTGGAGTCAAGAGCTCAATCTGTCCTGTGCGGGATGGACTTCAAGAATATTAATGCAGAGGTGGCGCATGCGCAGATGGAGATTTTGGCTGAGAGCTTAATCTGTGCTGACTCTGCAGCCTTTTTTCGGACCTAGAAGTATCCATGGCGCCTGCCGTACACCCCCAGCTCTAAGCCGCAAGCACTGCCCCCATTGTAGATATCCGCCGGCAACCCTGCCTCCTGCCCACAGCATTGCCCCATCATGCCACCAACCCCCATCACTGCGTTCCTGTATGCTGTGACCCTGCCTGCAGTCACCACTACCCTTCCCCCCAGGTAAATTACACTGCATATGAGACACACTATAACAGGACAGACCCCCTATTTTAAATTAAAAAAAATTCCCCCTAATTTCTTCCTCTAAATTTGAGGTGCATTTCATAAAGCAAAAAAATATGGTAAATAATCCTGAAAGAAAAAAAAAAAGGTGTATAACCCAGCATGCCAAGACTAAGAGTTCATTAGGGTGAACAGGACGGTGGATTTGTGAACACACACACATACATAAAGGAGAAGACAGCTGTATATCCTACTAGGGTACGTGTTCATACTCCACAGACTCAGGTGACATTAATCTGAAATTTACTCCAGTTTTGTACAAATCAAACACGTCCAGGTTATATATATATATAATAAAAAAAAAAGTCCACCACATTATATGATATTTTATATAACCTGTGTGACGTTGCAATCAGTGCAATGAAGGACAGTTTTCTGTTTATTGTTTCCAGTTCATTTGAAATAGTTTGAGATCTTTCTGATTTTTTTTAAACGGGTTGATCACTTTTGACAATCCAGTCCGAAGATTTTCTGAGCAGCTTTACAGATCTGTTAAGAAGATTAATATATCACCGCTTGTCTCTCCAGCCGATCTACCATCTCCGGCCTCTTCACTATCGGGGGTATCCAGGTCTCACTGGTCACTGTGAGGTGTAAGGGCGCAAAATCAAAGCATTCACCGAGAGTTTATGATATGCAATGACTTATGACAATGACTTGGTCTAGGCGCAGTCAACAGACCCAGCCTTATAGTTTAGAGGCCAGAGATGCTGCGTACTACAGCGGAAGAGAAGACTGGACAGCAAGGATCGAAACAGCTAGATGTAAGCAAGGAGACATAAGGAAAAAAGAAATCCCTCACCTTTCTATCCACCCTGCAGCTCTCTACCCACCATCCAACCCTGGTTACCACCATCACAAGCAAAATCTCCAATCGCTTCACTGTAGGTCACAACTTCTTGGAGGTCCTTGAGTGTTATAAGGTCGTAGCGAGCGTCTTGTATTCACAATGTTGCCACCTTACAACACGCAGTGACACCTGGATGCCGCCAGAGGCCCTGGCTTACAGTGAAAAGGCCGACAATGCAACAGAAAAATGAGGACCGGATAACTGAGAGGTCAGTGTTGTACCGTGAGCTAATTTTTAAGAGTTTTGAGGTTACATGTAGCCACGTTTCTTAGCAAGTTTACAGCGTAATGGAATACAAGACTAATGTCAGGTATGCACAATAGGGAGAAGTCAGCCAATCGAACAGCTCTCTCTCCAGTCATCCCTACGTACAGTCCCAATGCCCATGTGGTCTATGAAAGGCGAGGAGAACAAAACAGACTATTGCATTACAACAATCCTAATGTTCTCCAACATCTTGTGTTATAGAATAATCCAAAAGCCCCCATACACATTAGACGGCTAGCCGATCCCACCCAACTAGGCAGGTATGGATGACCTTTATTTAAAGTACATGGTTGCTCCAAATCTTCCAGAGTATCCAAGACTTCCAGAACAAGGCCAAGATAACCTGATACAGAGTCAAGAATACGCAGAATTAGTCAAAAAGTCAACAACCCAATTTAAAAAAACAAACAAAACCATTGTATTACATGATGCTTTGCTTCTGAATATCCTTGCAGCCATTACACCGGTCGTGCATCTCTGGCTGTGTCTACAGCAGTGCATTTATCGATTCAGAACTTTTTTTTTCCGACCTAATACAACAAGATTTAAAAACATAACACAATGGGAAACCATATAGTACAATAGGGGAGATAACATCGCCTTCCTACATTTTTTTTTTACAGGATGAATGTGGTCAGTAAGACAGACAATAGAAGGATCGGAGAAGCCGCTTTATCACTTGGGACCCACCGCTATCTGTATGTGTCTTATGTATCAGTGCAAACAGATCTGTAAATCTAAGAATAAAAAGCATTGCCTAAAATAAGAAAATAAAACTAGTTGTCATCCAGCCATCTCATGGCTGAGACTTGGGTCACAACCAATATGCTTGACACTTAAAGGGGTATTCCCATCTCAGGGGATGTGAACAATTTGGTATTTGCAGCAGAATATCTGTTGCAAATACCAGTGTTAGCAGGAAAAACAGTGTGTAAAATATACACACAAAAACATCATAAATGTCTGTAATGTAGATGCTGCACCTACCATGAGAACAAGGTATCTTTCTCATTTTTGTCAGTGGAGAAGCTGTGCCCGTGAGATTCTCACCATTCACTTCTATGGGATTTTAGAAAATACCCAAACAAGTGCAGACTCTCCCTTCACATCTATGGGAGTTCGGAAATCACAACCAAGCTAGAATTGCTATTTTGGCTTTTCTAAGATTGAACTAGTGTGGAGACACAGTGGAACAAGACAGATAAGGATGCCATCCCACCTCTGCGACCTACAATAACATGCAACACGTCTCAAATGGGAATATCTCTTTAAGCCCCCCATAACAGACTTACATAAAGAATCCTAATATCTACAGATTGGCCGTTTAGGATTTTAGCAAAACTGAGATATCAGCACATGTCATTTTGACTTTACATAGTGGGACATAGAAGAAATGCTCCTTTGGTTGGAGCTTCAGCTCGACTCCCATCGCACAGAGCGGATCTGTCAGAGAAAAAAAAACCCGAACTACACATCTAGCTGTAGCACTATTATCTAGAATGGCTCCACTGCTGTAAAACAAGCTTGAAACATCGTGAACTATACTGCCGCACAAACTGCAGGAAGATAAGGAGCGGCCATATTTATTAAACCCAATTTGAGCATGTTGATCCCACGGAGGAGTCATAATTAAGAGGCAGAAAAAAAGGGCACGGCACAATGGAAATATATCAGAGAAAGGAGGGCAAGTGGGAGAGACAAGAGGGGCGAGGGAAAGAAAGAGAACAGACCGGACAGAAAGACGGACAGGATGACCGAAAACGACAGGGTGGGCAGAGAAAGACCAACTTCACCAGTCCCATATACATATTAACAGACGGGGGAAACGCCGTCTCAACAAAGGGGAAGGGGGTCAGGGACAGAGGGGGTTTATATATAAAACAGCAGCCGATCTCCCCCTGCGGGGGCTTAACAGTTCATGTACAATGGGAACAAGAAAAAAAATAAAATAATAATCAGTCTTTCTTTTTGTCTTCTGCTGGTTTTGGTGGGGATGTGTCTTCGGGGTTGGAGGAAGTGAGTGCCGGCTGGTCCTGGTCTGGAAGAGGAGCAGGGGTCTCTCCGCTGGTCCCAAACTCATTCATCCGCGTGGGGTCCACTCGATAAATCCAGCGCTGATACAGATAGATGAAGAACACCACGTCTGGAAGGAAAGTGGCAAATAAGACATTGTCACACTGCAGCTCTCGTTTAACCCTTTAGGACCAGGACATATTATTTGCACTTCGCCTTCTCCTCCCCTTCATCCATGAGCCATAACATTACTCTAACTGATCACAGCCATGTGAGGGGCTTGTTTGTTGGGGGTCGAGTTGTAGTTTTTAAATGACCTAATTTACTCTACAAAAAGAGGATTTTTGTGAACTCACTGAAAAATCTTTCTTGAAACCTTCATTGCGGGACACAGAAGAAAACATGGTCCTGTGTCCCCCAATGCAGTGATAGAGAAATAATGTATTGAAAAAACAGGAAAAAAGTGGGGCGAAATAAATGCAAATCTTCAATTGTTTTCAACATTATACTTGTATTGCTTAGTGTAATAAAATTCTGAAATTTTTTTTAAATGCATTATGGTATATGTTAGTCTGCAACTTTCTGAAATCTATAAATACACCTTTTTGAAATTTGTTGTTTCTTTTTTAGCGTAATCAATTTTTATTGCATTTTGTAAGGAGACGCGAAGGCCAAAAAAAAAAAAAAAATTCTGGCATTTCAAATGGTTTCTCAAGTGATGTTCACCACATAGGTTAATCAAGTTTATATTCTGACAGCTCAGACTTTTATGGACATGACAATTCCAAATGAATATTTACTTTAATTTCCTTTATTTTCCCATTAGCAGACTTTGAACCTATGACTATTTAATTTATATACTGCAGCAATGCTGTGCATAGTGAAAGTGACAATACCAAACAATGGTGGTGCCTTCAGCTGCTATGGCTATCAGCGATGACCGGGTTTGCTTCACGTAAATGCCGCTGTCAGAGATTGGCCACAGCACATAAAGGGTTAAAGTCTGAAGCCAGTGCTGGTTGCTGTTAAAGGCGGATGCCAGCTGTATAATACAGACAGCACCTAGTATGTGTGGATAGGGCTCAGCTCACGAGCCCTCTCCATGCACCTATGCCCCGACGTGTACGTTGCCCATTCAAAAGGGGTACTTTACGCCATTGATGACAAGATCAGATTGATTGTACTGCAATATCTTCTTACTCATCAGTCATTAGCAGGACTCGACGCAGTCGAACATCTAAATCATTGTTATATATGCCTTGTAGACCCCCTTCACACATGAGTCCTATCCATAGGCCCCACCAGATCCCTGGCCCATCAGCCACAGAAGGAAGTCATTCTGTACAAGCAGCTCCCCTCTATTAGACTGGGTCCTCCCATAAGTACAGGATTGGCCATTTAATTCTGCACTGCCATTAAAACAGCTGATGAGCGGCGGTGAGAGAAGCCGATTTTGTGTCAGGACTTTAAGCAATCAACGGTTACTTTATGGGGAATTTGTGGCCCGGCATACTCCTCTGGCAATGACTGCTGTAGGGACAGTATGCCATTACATCAGTGATGAACAGGGCCACTATTGCTCATAGAAAGGTCCTAACAGGTTCCCTCACTTCCATAATGTCAATGTATACATGGAAATGGGAAGAGTAAAGCCTCCATACACAATAGATAGCAATGGTTTGGCTGCCAGCTTGCTCTCCTGGCACTCCATTACCTGTCGGGGGAGAGTCAGGAGGCTCCCTGCACATTAGACTGATGGCTGAACCCGCAGAATTTGTCAGGACCAGCTTACGTCAGTCTAATCTATGTAGAGGCCTTAAGACAACACCTTAGAATAAGAGAACACAGGTCTTACCATCTCGCAGACACCCGATCCTATACATCATGGGCATCTTGATGACAAACGCGAACAGGTCATCGATGAAGGTGTTCAGGGCTTTATAGGTCAACATCCTCCATGGGAGGTGGGCAACTGACTTCAATTTATAGTTAATGAACAGCTGTGGCGTCATTGTGATAAATCCTGCAAAATCAAACAGAGTTAAATTGACTGTTGAGGTATTTTTTTGCCGAGAAATAGCAAAATGTTCTCCTTATAAAGCGAAATATAAATGCTGGACATCTAGTGCAGGCATTATATCACAGCATCTGCAGCAAAACCTGCACCTGTAACCTTCAGGATTAGCAGAGGTTTCACCTTTTCCCTTGCAAAAGGAATCCGCACAAGGAACAGAGGACTGTGCAGCAGCAGAAATCTGCAAACCAATGTTCACACAGAAACTATCTGCCATATGTAGACGAAGTTTGGTAGAAGTTTCATCTACTTAGCTTGTAATGTCATACACAGTGGATTTTCTGCATATCCTCACCAAATACACAATGTATGTACTCAGCCTTGTGGTTTAGAAATTTAATTTTCCTGATACTTACCAAATGTGAGGAGGAAGCCATATAACATGCTAAGTACCCAAGAATACCAGCCCTTGTGCTCCATATACAACAGGCTGTATACTGCATAGCATCCGAGCAATGGGAAGAGGATCCAGGACAGGTACCGGAAAGCCATCTGAGTGCAGGAAACATACAGGGTCTTATTTCACAGGATATGCACAAATATGATATAATATATATACAATTACACACACATATATACATACACAGGGTGTCACACACTTTGAATAATGGTAAAGTCTGTGTTTATAAAAATAAAATTCATTTTGGTCAATGGTGGAGGATTGGTATACGGTGTGACTAACAGCTGCTGAACGGAGACACGTTGAAATCATTTGAAGAGCTCGGGAAGGAATTTCCCTTGGAACGTTCGATGTTCTACCAGCGTTTGCAGCTACGACATGCATTCTATAAACAAAATAAACGGTCACCAATATTGTTTCAAACAGATATTGGATTAAATATTATCGGGTCACAGAGAGGTACTAAGGGGCTTATTTCCTTGCTGTATTGGGGCTTGTTAGGGACTTTTTGGACAGACACCCATTGACGGCTAAATCACAATGGGCTGAAGACCTGCGACATATATCAGACACGCAGTGGGAAGATATTCTACAGAACATCCCTAAAATATCCATGAGTGAATCTGGACGTATGTTACATTTGTGTACAGTCTGCAGAGTATATAGGACCCCAGTGTGGATGCATAGAACTGGGTTGAGGGAGACTCAGGTTATCCTCAGCGTGGGATGGAGGAGGCGGATATGGTTCACATGCTCTAGTCCTGCCCTAGATTACAAGCTTATTGGAAGTCATTTTGAAGCTCATACAAGGGGTGACAGGGAGTGGATGTATCCAGTGACCCGCTGACATGTATTCTGGGACATGTGGAATATTTGATGACAGATGAGGGGGAAAATTGGCAGCCACGAGGATGTTGTGCGTTGCACGCAAGATAATAGAATTACGCTGGATTGATGAAAAAATTATAAACAAGGTTAATTTCATAGTACTCATGGAACATATCATCTATACTAAGAGGGGTAAGCCGCATCAGGTTGAAGATGTATGGGGGAGCTGGCTCGATTAGCCAGGGCTGGCATCCTTTGATCTCCTGAGTGACAGAGTGCTCGGACTATAATTCAGAGTGAATGTGGAGCAGTGTAAACCTATGTATGGAAATGTTATGGGTTACCAGAGTCCTTTTATTGTTGAACTGATGAGAAGAGTTGTGGGAGGGTGGGTTAGTTTTGTTGCAGCGGGGTCATTAGTTTATTTTTCTGAAACACTGTAAAACTACTATATCCTGTATTACTGTATTTGTCTGGATTTTTTTTTAAAATAAAAACTATTTGACAAAAAAAAAAAAAAAAATAAAATTCATTTTCACAATGTAATAGAATCTGCAGATATTGGGTATTTGTTTTGTCACCACCTGTTTTTAACCTGACGTCCGCACTGGTCCAGACACTGCTGACACAAAGCATTGGAATCGCAAACGACATGTAACAATTTGTTTGCCATTTGTGTGCATTCTCATTCACTGCTCTTAATTCAGCGACTGTTGCAACAAACATAGTCTAGTGGTATGAGGTCTGGTGAACACACATGGTTATTCTATGACACCCCTTCGTCCAATCCACGCATTTCCCAATTTTACATTCAGACGATCTGTTTTGCATGGATCCGCCTTTGGGCTCAAAAGCTGATCCGCACAAAGAATGAGCATGTCAATCCTTTTGACGCTTTCTGCTGTGCTAATTACTCGCCTCCCCGCGGGGATCTCCAGTGATGTCCTCTCATCCTGGAAGGCTGCAGGACCTGTGAGTTGTCTGTTTGGTGCTCAAGGACCTGGCACATCACTTCACATGCGCAAGGTCCTAGAGGCACTGAACACTGCAGCCTTCGGGATGAGAGGACATCGCTGGAGATCATCGCAGGGAGGTAATTAGCGCAGCAGATAACGCAGCACATTCACACACACGGCTGCAGTTTCTGCACCAAAAACGGATCCTCACAAAACGCCGCCAAAACAATGTGTGTGAATGTAGCCTAATACTTGGCATCACAAACTGTCCCAGCAAGCTCAAGCACAGGGCGTTGACATAGCAATTAAATATCTGTAGATTATATTACATTATTAAAATATATTTGATTTTTGCAAACACAGACTATTATTTAAAGAGTGTGTACATTTTTCTGACAAATATTTTTTTTTTTTTTTTTTTCAAAATATGTTATTAAGGAGAAAATACATAAACAATTAATATAAGACAGCATCTTACTCATACATATAAGATGAGTGAAAGAGTCTCATGCAGCCATCATACATAAACATATAACTCCATTATGGTTATAACAATTTCGAGAAAATATAATCTCTATAGCTCATAGTGGGATTACATCAAACCACTATCTGAGACAATATAGTAAATAAAATAAAAGCAAAAAGTGAGAAAAAGTAAGAGTGAGATAAGGGGGGAGAAGGTGTAAGAGAGTGGATAGAGACTCGGAGGGAGGGATGAGGATTGACTGCTGCAAGTTGACAAATAAAATCCATTTGAGAGAGGGCGAGCTGCCAACAATCTTGACGTGCGCAACAATCTGTTTCTGACAATTTTAATACATACTCTGTGTATAATACAACACATACACATACAGACATTACACACAACATATAATTAAAAGTCAATAATATGGTCCTTTGACAACAATATCCCCTCCACTGGCTGCCCAGCAATCAGGGTAACTCAGAAGGCAAGTACTGTAAGTAATTTCAAGAGCACAGCACTTACGTCATCGTACACCTTTGTAGCCGATTCAACATATGTGGACTTATCCTTCACAGTCACTCTGGGGAAGATACCAGCCACTTTATTTTCTCTGTCCAACTGAGAAACAAAGGGTTAAAGGGTCATTTCCTCGGGGCAAAAATTTAGCTAATACCACAATAACAATCAAGGTTTATTACAAACTACAGTTGAACAAAATGTATACATTTTTTTCCAAGACCCCAATCCTGCAGCTACGTTAGTAATCTATGATCACAGGAACAGACCTGTGACCCTTTGCCATCCCCGCTGTCTCTTTGGATTAGTAAGCCCAGTGTGACATCCAGCGTACATTGTGCCACAAGGTAATGATGTTGTGCGAGATGGTGATGCCATAGGTATTAAAGCAAGAGGCTTTGGGCTACTGACCAAGCCGCTGGATTGGGATTCTTCAAATCATTTTGCTCAATTCTATTGAAGACATATAAAGTGGTAAATTGAGCTCAGGTGCCAGTAGGAGTTTGTGATGGTACAGTACTTTATCAACAAACGCTGTAAGAAGTATTGAATGATCGGCAACATGTTGAACTCCAGCTGTTCTGAAACTACAATGCCCAGCATGCCATGGAGGGTCAAAGGCTGCAGACCCCCGGTATATTACACAGATGTACGAAATTACTCCTTACCTTGACATCCATAACCTTGGTAATCTTCCAGAAATCAATCAGCAGACCAATGCCACGCTGACCTGAACCACAAAGTTGGTCTCGTTATCCAAGATATAAAGCAAGACCACGAGGGACTGGAAGACACCAAAGATGACAGATCGGACAGAGAGACCCTCCAGAGACTGACGGCTGTTCCAGAACTGGATATCTGAGGGAGACAAATAAATAAAAGAAGTTATGCTAAAAATAAGGCGTCATCAGTGTTCTCTCTGATGAGTCAAGATAGGAGAAGCTCACCATTCTTGAAAGCCAAAAACTCAAAGATACTGTGTACAATGGAGACTGTGATGGTTAGCGCTAGGAGGTAGGGGTTTGTCTCCAAAAGAGCCACCTGGAAGGAACAAAAACACATTTCATTGGAGATTACAGGTTCAATCACTAAACCCACTACTGCCGCACATTCCCACCCATTGGGGGGCCAGTCCATCTGCACATTTCCACCCATCGGGGACCAGTCCATCCGCACATTCCCACTTATCGGGGACCAGTCCATCCGCACATTCCCACTTATCGGGGACCAGTCCCATCTGCACATTCCCACCCATCGGGGGCCAGTCCATATACACATTCCCACCCATCAGGGCCAGTCCATCCACCATTCCACCCATCGGGCCAGTCCATCCGCACATTCCCACCCATCGGGGGCCAGTCCCATCCAGCCATCCCACCCACCATGGCAGTCCATCCACAATTCCCACCCACATTCCCACCCTTGGGGCCAGTCCCATCCACACATTCCCTACAAGTCTCTACAGCCCGAGATGTGTTCACGTTTTAATGTGAACTGAATAATATAATGGATCCACCTTGAAAATTAATGAGGAGGGAACCCCAGCTGCTAAACTTGCAGCATTAGTATGACAAAAAAAAAAAAAAAAAAAACACAGAAAAAGGCTATTATGATTTTTATGATCACTGAGCCAAATTCCACATTTACAAGCAAGACTGAAAAATTCAACATCAAACTGATGGACCGATTGCCCCAAGACAACCAGCTAAGCCTAAATTTGCTCCATTCACATGGGATGCAACATCAAACAGACGGTCCGGTTTCCAAGCCAAAGCAGGATGCGTATTGCCACAACTTCCATGGGAGATATAGAAGCAGCCCCCAGGATGAAGCCACAGATGCAGAAGAAGCTGTGGGCATTACATGAGTTTCGAGAGGTATGACTGATGAGTGATGCAAAATTTCAGATGAAGCTCTGTATTGATGATTCTATCATTTTAAGAAAGATAAGTTACACTTTATGTACAAGCTTTTTTCTTAGTCTGTGCCCATTTTGGTGGAGTCAGTATAAAATGGACCGACTTTGACTCCTAAAATATATAATGAATTGGGTACAGTAATTCAATGCAGAATGTGCTGAATATGATAAATTATTATGTTCTATCCGGATAACTTATTAAAAGCCTGATGTTCCCATTGTAATGATTAAAAGCCTGATGTTCACATTGTACAACAATAAATGTATCATTTATGCATGAGCCATGTATAAAGGAGTCCGAGTTGTGTCGGAGTAAATTTTTTTTTAATTAAAATTAAAAAAATTATAATGATGAACACCATCTGATCCTTTGGTCCATGAAGTGCAGGTCCGTATGCACCGTCCACCCTTTTGCTTTCCTGACTACGGAGAAAATAATTTGGCTTACAGACTCCACAGCACTGTTTTTTGGATATAGAGATATTGTCGTTACCTTGATGGAGTCCTGCTCCTCATCAGACTGCTCATACATGTCTTCTCCAAGGAAGCTCCAGGGGCTCCTCGAGCTCTGAGCTGCATAAAGCTGCCACCGCCACAGGGACAGAGGACAAAACGACAGCCGTAAGGGCAAGCTTGTTACACTGGTATTGACTGGCATGTAGTCCTTCTGAAGGTTCCAGTAATCATTGAAGTACACGATGGGATAGTAGTCCCCGCTGACAGCATCAAACTTCACATCTGTGAAAGAGACAGAACTGCTATTGCTATGTTTTGTCACAGAGCTATTACATAGAGAAAGCCACCATAATCATAACTTCAGTGTAGGAAGGGAGTGCCAGCAGAGAAGTGGGCACCCGAATGTGTGGTTAATCTTCATTACAATCGATAGGATATGTGCCCACATTTCTAGTCATACATTTAGGATTTTGTGGTCCTAATGGTTGGATTCCCTAATGAGCATTAAGTGAAGGCAATAATGACTTACCGAGTTGGATATACCCATTTAGGACCCTGTACGAATAACTACTGCTGCACATATCAACCAAACAATAACTTTTAAGGCCATTGTAAATGGCTTCATATCCACAATCTACATTGTAGTCCACTAGTCTGTTTCCAGCCAATACATACTGTGATATAATCAGAAGAAATTACTGTGCTCCACTTACATTGGTCGAGAGGAGGGGGGACGCTGCCTTGTACCCATGGAGTGTGGTCATCCACGATATTAATCGTTAAATTAGTGTGCCAGTGGGAGATGATCTCTACAGGACCAAAGTCCTCTGCTCTCTGAAATAAGAGGACAAAAGTAAGCGTCTCTCCACTTAGAGTCAGTGACATAGTTACTTGGACAGACGGATGCCCACCTTTATTATTTCTGGATCAACTTCTGTTTCTCCTGTCAACAGGTTTTTGGTCTTGAGGAATCGCTTTCGCTTGTATTTATTAAGCACTGCAAGAAAAAAAAGAGGGGTAACAAGATTCAGGAAAAAAAGGGGGAAATACCCAGGATAAACAGACAGATAGACATGGCGAAGGACGGAGCAGAATTAAGAAAGCACAATCCTTACTGCGAGATGTATAAACTGTGGCCAGCCTCCGATGTACAGCCTTCCGGCTGGGATCTGGGTGGAAGCCGCTCTTGGTCAGGTATACATGAATATAGAAGGTGCCATTGTTCTGGACGCCCTAAGAGCAAGACATAGAACTCAGTTATCGGTTGATTTCAGCTCTTATGTGTAGCTGAGAAACTGAGCGACAATTAGGTGACATGTTGTGTGATCAATCCCCATGTAAGTCAAGCAAACCAAGAACATTTGTATGTGATTATTTCAGAGTTGTGACTTTACTGGTTAAAAATAAAGCTAAGTCGCCTTTAAAGCGCAGATACATGTGACTTGGATTGAAGTCTATGGCAAATGAGTTGTGTGTGACTTGTGACCAGCAACAGAAAACCCAACACATCTGGAAAAAACGGACTGTCACACTGTAACACCATAGGAAATCTTAACAGGACACAACACTGATGTAGCCCTATATATATTATCATATCCAATACAAAGGAAAAAGCAACCAAGCCCTGGATATCTGCATCTAACATCTTTAGTTTTATGCCACCTAATTTATTTTTCCAACACTGTTGTATGAGGGCAAGCATCTTTGCAGAATGAATTGACATTTTCATAGACTCCATTTTGAGGTACACAAGTTGTGCAGATCAAGATCTCAATCTGCACGTGTTGCGCTTCCGCAGCCATTTTCCTGAAGACCATCACGTCCACCAGAAAGAAGATAAATGGTGACCACCTGACGCCGCCACAGCACCCCCAGCTCCCAGCATCGCCCCACTGACAATTTCCTGCAGCAGCTACCCTGCTTCTTCTGACCCCACTCCATTGCCGTCGCATCCCCCAGTAAGCTACATCCCGACTCTAGGACACTCCCCTATGTGGAACGAGGGGGAGTGTGTCTTATAATCTGCAAGTATGGTATATATTATAAATATAATTAGTTTTCATTTCATTCTACCATGAACATGCATGACCCCGGTGACTCTAATACACTGCAGTGGATTATGCATCCTACTAGTTTCTGGCAGGTTAGTAGAAAGATGGCAGACCTGGGGGTTCCTTGTTAGGTTCCTAGCTGCTATAAGAAAATATTGGCATATAGAAATTGAAACACGGAGGGCCTGATAGTAAATAAAGCTGAGCAGCTATACCAGACAAACCCGGCCATTGTTTCTGGAACAAGGCAGCCATGTTTCTAACCTCACAAAGCCCCGTTAGGAATGCAACTATTGGAAGGTGGGACAAAACAAATATGCGTCAGAAATGTAGCAGGGACCCTATGAAGCTTCTTTATTAGTGGGAGCAGCCCCTCACTCCCAGATAACCCCTTACCTCAGGAATACTGATTTCAGAGTACTGATCGTAGCAGCCGTCTCCATTTTCACCGCTGCTCCAGTCCCCGTACACCAGATCTCGCTGCTCCCAGAAGAGAGCCGTGGAGGAGTTAAACTCTGTGAAGTGCTCGCTCTCTGAAAGGAACACGTAGAGGTCCTGCAAAAATAAAACGAAAAAAAAAAAAAAAGACAAATTCATGAACAGATCCTAAATGGAGAAATATAGATAAGAGCTTTGCCAAAGACAGAGACGATCAGCCACGTCCAGGAACATTATCAGTGAACACTAACTTTTTGATACTTCAGCACCAGAAGCTGCCGAGATTGTGATCAGTTTGTTTTGCAATTCAGTGAGGAGGAACAATCAACAGAACAATCATACCATTAAAGTGTCTTTAGGAAAGAGATTGCGGCTGGGGGGTCGGGGGCTCCGGCGGATGTAGTTTGGTCCTGAGGAGTCGACCCTCTGCGGAACCAGCTGCTGATGGCCCATATGATGAAGATTCTATAGAAGAGAGAAGGCAACATACACATATTCCTCATAATCTCACATCTTACTAAATGAGGTTTTCTGGACTTTAAAATTGATGATTTATTTATTCATTGATTATCAGACTGGTGGAAGTCGACTCCCAGCACTCCGGCTAATCAGGTGATCCAAGATAATGACCCTAGATGTGGCCAGAACTCTCCAAATGGGGTGAATGGTAGTGTCTGCTCCACTGTATGAAGCTCTGACTCCTAGCACCACCACTGATGAGATGCTGATGCCCAATGAAGTTGATGCGAATTGCAGAACCCAGTCCAGTAATCTGTAGGGCAGAAGTCCGCTGAACCAATTCCTACTCGCTGGCATCCTTACCCATCTTTTGATCAGTTGACCCGGAGAGCTGTGATACACATGTGTCATCAAGTAAGAATAGATAATCAAAAGAAAAGAGCAATGGATGTTAGCAGGTGAGAGGTGGCTCCTTACGGCAATAACAGATTACTGATGTAGCCACTGGGCCGGGTCCTGCAAACCGATTTTCACCCTCTCGAATGACCTATTGTGAGAATAGCTCTTGTAGGTCACTCATCAAGCTTTGTGTGACTTGGGCAGAACAAATGGCTTGTTAGTATATATTAATATTCTGTTCACCTTAGGCTCAATTGTGCCACCTGTTGGTTATACATAGGTAATACAACAAAGTGCATGCCGATGGGACTTTCTATTCAGCGTGATCTTTACAATAAAGCATCTATAGCTACCCATATCCCCAAATAGCTTATCAGATAATTATAAAGCATGCCTCCTGTGGGAATTATCGATATGTAATATAAAGGAGTCCTGACGGGGGTGACAGATCATTACATAGAATGTGGTCAAATTACAAAATTTATTGCAAATATCAAACCAAAAGGTAGAGTTGCACTTCATATTTTGCATAGGACCAATACACAACCTCAACCTATAGGTGATGCCTATACTGGATTCATTAGTATCAATACCTGGGGGAGTGTAGATGATGTAAGGTTAGGTACTGACCTGAAGAGGACCCCTTTAATCACCTGCCATGCATTAGGCGGGGGCGGCTGTTGTTGCTGTTGTGCGTTCTGTTGGTCAGGAGCGATGGCTGCTTCAGTCCCGACAGAGCCATTGAGGCTGGTCTGTAAAAGGACAAAAACAAAGAAGATGAGTGTCAGAAGTATTTCTAGGAGACTTATCCACACCCCAATGTGGCAAATGGGCCCAGGGGGTGGACAATACAATGAAAGGCATGAAACAGAACTGATATGTCTTCACACTTGTTCTTGGATATACCCACAATTATAACATGGTGAAGCCTAAAATGTTTGTCTACAATTTGAACAACCTTAAAGTAGATCTTTTGTAAAAAAAAATATCATAGTCTCCTCCCCCAAAAGTAAAGAAAGGGTGAAATCCAGTGCAGGAGGTGATCATTTTATTTTTTTTTTTTACAAGGGGAAAGTACTTTCAGAAAAGGTTATTCAGGTAGTGGACACCCCCTCTAATATGGAGGGTTAAGCAGCTGTATGCTGCAATACGTCAGTAAGAACAGTTCACATGGAAGGAACAATGTCCCTTAGGTATTGCAGCATTCACAGGAAATATACAGTACAGACTCTATACTATAGAGTGTTAGCCATGTATCCTTGTAACCTGTGTCTGTGATGTTAAAGGGGTTGTTCGGCCCAGGAATTGGTGATCAATCTGTTGGCTCAGATCAATAGGGGTCTGACACCGAGGTTAGTGATTGGCTGCAGCGGTCACATGGGATATACAGGCTGGGACTTGTGCAGCCAATATACCATAAGCAGAGGCAGAGTCTGGAGATGAGGCACTGGAACAGCGGGGCGAAACAGTCAAGGGTATATTAATCAATCTGTGTTCAACTTTTTAATTAACTCATTTAAAACTGCTTTATAGGACAGGCAATTTGCTAATTGACAATCTATAAACAGCCTGATACCTGCGATAAATAATCCCTACATAGGTTCTCTACGCTGAGGACGCAAAAACAGTAATAGCCGAGGTAGGAATCTACACTCAAAGAGATCAGAGTGGCTCCATACGTGGAAAAGGTTAAATACATCATAGCATTTGCACAAATAATTGACACGTTGTGGAATTTATAATGAGAACAGTCATTTTCTATGCAGAAAATTATTTCAATACGAAGAGAGAATGAATGACGCAGCAATTTATATATTTATTATACTTTTGTGGTCTTTCTTCCCTTCTCCCATGAGCATAATGATCACGTTTCCATAGCTGAACAAGGGCTTATTATTTGGTGGAACGAGTTATAGTTTTGAATGGCACTATTCATTTACCAAATAATGTCCTGCAACATGGGGGAAAGAAATTTCAGATGTTAAACGCCAGCATTTTATAGAAGATTTTCCATAATAATACTCAAGTTGCCGATTGACTTCCATTATACTCTGTATACAAGCCGCGCCCACCCAAGCATCAAACTGCTCTTTACGAGCACCCGAGCATGACAGCGCTCGCTCATCACTCACCCGAGCATGACAGCGCTCGCTCATCACTCACCCAGCATGACAGCGCTCGCTCACACTCACCCGAGCATGACAGCGCTCGCTATCACTCACCCGAGCATGACAGCGCTCGCTGATCACTAAAATTAATCAATGTTAGATTTTGATTGACCTCAATAGATACAGCTATAGATATCTGCTTTTTTTTTTTTAATACATTGCTTTATTTTTGGATTGCAAAGAGGGAGGGTCTTTTTAAAGTTCTGGGTTTTTATATTTTTAATCTACTTATTGCAAGATCTTTTAGTCCCCATAGGGTTACTTCAATCTTCATTTCTTGTGCTATACACCAAAGCTCATATCCCATTGAGAAACCCACAGAAATGAAATGCGCGTCAGGGCTATATGGAGGCTCCCCAATACTGACCATTATTATGGGTTAAGTTTTATACTAGGTACTTTTTAAGCAAGATGATTTTGCCCATTTTTGATGGTCACTGCAAGATGGAGGTTTTGGCAACTAAATGAGATTAGATTATCTAATCAATATGTAACACTTAGTGTTAGGACAATACACTTGAATTTGTTGTCTTTTTGATTTAGGTTTATTACCAGGAGGGGATTTTGCCATATATGGTACTTAGGCAACAATATATAGGTCAAATGGTCCATACTAAGGCTACGTTCACACGGTGCGTATTTCCTGCACAATCCTACGTTTTCTGCATTGTCGCTGTGCTTTTTACGTGCGCGTAAATGCAGTGAAACGCAATTCTGGATACGCAGCCCAGAAAAACCTATGGGTATTTGCAGAAATGCATTCACATGTTGCGCTTTTTTTTTTTTTTTTTTTTAAGGCACGCGCTTTCACTAGAAAGATTCAACATGTCAATTCTTTGCGTGCTTTTCCCATAGCCAATATGAAAAACTGGGCCCGGGAAAAGCACTCTCAAAAAAGCGCACTGTGTGCATGCAGTTGAGCTTTTTGCCCATATGCGCGTAAAAAAAGCAAAAACTGCAAAGAAAAAAAAGGGCAAATACACCCGTGTGATGAACGTAGCCTAAGGCTACATTCACACAGTGCACATTTCCTGCACATTTGGGGGTGCGTGTTTTTTTTGACGCGTTTTGCGGCTGCACTATTTAGCGCAGGTAAAAGAATGCGGTGCATTCACACACCACGTTTTTTTTTTACGCCACATTTCCCCCCCCCTAAAAGCGCAGGAGGGAAGTGATGTCACATGGGGGAGGAAGAATCTTGTGCTCCTCCCCCGTGTGACACATGTGACAGCCTTTTTGGCTTTCACAGTGTATAAATATACACTGCGAAAGCCAAATAAAAGTTATCAAAAGGTATGAAAAAT
>JARQOC010000008.1:158056319-158081633 GCA_033576535.1 Allobates femoralis
TATTGGATAGAGGTTGGAGCAGGATCGTGCTATGTGAACGCCCAACTACGATGTGCAGTACAACGTCCCCTCTTCACTCCCATGTTAAATGGTCGTTCCTGGGTCGCGCCGTCGGATCCAATATCGGACCGACGTTGGAGAGCGTGTAAACCCACCATGAGTGTTTGGTTTCCATCAAAACCTGTGTGTGCAGGGAAAAGCTTTTACACACACTTTTTTTTTTCTCTACAGAAAATGGAAATACCACAGGTGTTTCCACTTTAGCAAACGTTCAGCAAAGAATTGACATGCTCATTCTTTCTAAAACACAGCGAAACCTGAGGTGTTTCCACTTTCTTCACCAAACAAAAACCAATGTGTTGGGACAGCTAATCCTAGAATCATAGGTTTTGCTGGAAAACAAAAATGCAGCAAATCCTGTGGTGTTTACACTGTCTCCAGAGAACAAAAAACAATGTGTGGGCACAGCATTTCTGTGAAACACATTGGTTTTGCTGGGAATCAAAACCGCAGGAACAAATTAGCATACATTACCATAAAACCAATGGTAAACTGCAGGCAGAAACCGCAGCAAAAACGCACTGTGTGAACATACCCTTAGAGCAGTGGTGGGGAACGTCCGGCCCCCGGGCCGGATCCGGCCCGCCACGTTATCTTATCCGGCCCGCCAGGGCCGGGACGACAGCTAGGCGATCGACCGCCGCCCGGCCCTGGCGAGGAGAAGCTGCGGCAGCTAGCGGTGGGCGCCGCCATGTTCTTTGTGGCTGGCGCCGACTAACTGTACAGCCGGTCAATAGAGGTTGAGACCTCTACACAATGGCCGCGGTCTCCAATTAGCCGCGGCCATTTTGTTGAAGTCTCAGCTTCCACCGACCGGCTGTACTGTTAGTGGGCGCCGGCCACAAAGAACATGGCGGCGGCCACCGCTAGCTGCCGCAGGCCCGCAGCTACTCCCCGCAGGCAGCGACCTGCAGATGTGCCCTCCGGGCTCCGGCACCCCTGCTTCACATCCACAGCTCAATGGTAAGTTTTGCTGGAGGCTGTGGGGGAGGCTGTGAGGGAGGCTGTGAGGGAAGCTGTGGGGGAGGCTGTGGGGGAGGCTGTGAGGGAGGCTGTGGGGGAGGCTGTGAGGGAGGCTGTGAAGGAGGCTGTGAAGGAGGCTGTGAGGGAGGCTGTGAGGGAGGCTATGAGGGAGGCTGTGAAGGAGGCTGTGAAGGAGGCTGTGAGGGAGACAGGGAGGCTGTGAAGGAGGCTGTGAAGGAGGCTGTTAGGGAGGCTATGAGGGAGGCTGTGAAGGAGGCTGTGAGGGAGGCTGTGGGGGAGACAGGGAGGCTGTGGGGGAGGCTGTGAGGGAGGCTGTGAGGGAGGCTGTGAGGGAAGCTGTGAGGGAAGCTGTGGGGGAGGCTGTGGGGGAGACAGGGAGGCTGTGGGGGAGGCTGTGAAGGAGGCTGTGAAGGAGGCTGTGAGGGAGGCTGTGAGGGAGGCTGTGAGGGAGGCTGTGAGGGAGGCTGTGGGGGAGGCTGTGGGGGAGGCTGTGAGGGAGGCTGTGAGGGAGACAGGGAGGCTGTGGGGGAGACAGGGAGGCTGTGGGGGAGACAGGGAGGCTGTGGGGGAGGCTGTGGGGGAGACAGGGAGGCTGTGGGGGAGGCTGTGGGGGAGACAGGGAGGCTGTGGGGGAGACAGGGAGGCTGTGGGGGAGACAGGGAGGCTGTGGGGGAGACAGGGAGGCTGTGGGGGAGACAGGGAGGCTGTGGGGGAGACAGGGAGGCTGTGGGGGAGGCTGTGGGGGAGACGGAGGCTGTGGGGGAGACAGGGAGGCTGTGGGGGAGGCAGGGAGGCTGTGAGGGAGGCTGTGAGGGAGGCTGTGGGGGAGACAGGAAGGCTGTGGGGGAGACAGGGAGGCTGTGAGGGAGGCTGTGGGGGAGACAGGGAGGCTGTGGGGGAGGCTGTGAGGGAGGCTGTGAGGGAGGCTGTGAGGGAGGCTGTGAGGGAGGCTGTGAGGGAGACAGGGAGGCTGGCCCCCCGTGTACACGTGTGTCGTGTGCCTCAGGCCCCCGTGTACCCGTGTGTCGTGCGAGTCTGGCCCCCATGTACCCGTGCGCCTCTGGCCACCTTGTACCGGTGCGCGAATTTATACGGCCCGCGAATGATATTCTAAATTTCCAAATGGCCCTTTGCAGAGAAAAGGTTCCCCACCCCTGCCTTAGAGTATTGTAGCCTTTCGTGATAGAAGATTATCTAATAGATTAATTGGGTGCTACCTCTATTTACTTATCTGTTATTATTTCCATTTTCTTTGCCCTTTATAGGGGGTTCTCTTCCTTATTTGATTTAGGGCCCTTTCACATCAGCGTTTATTTGAAATCGCGGCAGATGCGGTGAAAAAAACGCATCTGCCGCATAACCGCTGGACTTGCGGCGCGGTTGCGGTAATCCCCATAGAAAGTATAGGGGGACTTGCGGCAGGTGCGGAAAGTGCGGTTTTGCACTTGCGGCAGGTGCGACCGCGAAAAAAAACGCGGTCAGCCACGGTTTTTTTGCAGCCGCACCTGCCGCAAGTGCCAAAACCGCACTTGCCACAAGCCCGCATATACATTGTATGGGGTTTGCCGCAAGTGCAGCCGGTATGCGGTAATCGCGGCAGTTGCGTTTTTTTCACCGCAATTGCCACGATTTCAAAAAAACGCTGATGTGAAAGTACCCTTAAAAGTACTCTTTTTGTGAATATATACAACTGTAATTGTAAATATTTCTAGTAAACGTCTTACTAATGACCATGTATCAGTACTGAATAAGGGTTTATCATTTAAACTTAGTTCACATGTTAACTGGTTTCAATTTATGTTTCTTCTACACAGTTTTTTTTTTAGATTAATCAGGTTGAAAGAACATTTTAGTAATAAACCAACAATTGATGCAGTCCCCAGTAGTGCACTGAGTTTAAAACAGGTAGCCTTGAGGAAACAAAAGTAGCTTTGTACCGGGCTAGTAGTTCACATGTGGTAGAAGCTTTCATACCAGCTGTAAACAAGGACATTGGTAAATTTAGAACTAATGGCGGGTTTACACGTTGCGATATCGTAGTACGATTTCAATCAAAAGTCACGTGGTTCAATCGTTGGACCCGACATCGTGCCTGCGTTGTATGGTGTGAACGTCCAATACGATGCAGGAACGATGTCAATGCGATATCGGGGATTGGATGAGCGTGCTATTCAATGCCCCGATATTGAAGGAAGATTGAAGTCGGATCGTGCTGTGTAAACGCACAACTACGATGCGATTTGAAACGTCACCCATTGACTCCCATGTTAAGTGATCCTGGGTTGGGGGGCGTAGACATTGCACGGACGTTGTATTCCGATATCGCAACGTGTAAACATCCAATGCGATGCGGGAGAAACGTGCACTAAATGCGCGCTCCCGCGCCATTGAACTGCGATATCGGAACGAGATTGAAGCGTGTAAACCCACCATCACTCTAGTAAACATTTCAGCCAACCGAATATGACAAAATGTGAACTGGAAGCTTTGCATGACTTGGCTAGTGATGATAAAATAATAATAAGAGCGGTGCCGTTGTCCTGATGGACTAAGGGCCCTTTCACATCAGCGTTTTTCGTAATTCGCGGCAGATGCGGTGAAAAAAACGCATCTGCCGCGTTTGCTGCATAACCGTTCCACTTGCGGCACGGTTGCGGTTTTTCCCATAGGAAGTATAGGGGGACTTGCGGCAGATGCAGCAAGTGCGGTTTTGCACTTGCGACAGGTGCGGCAGCGAAAAAAACCGCGGCTGACACACTCTTGCAGCGGTCCCTCCTGCACTGTTACACTGTACCGAATCTCCTTCACAGCTGACGATTCGGTACAGTGTGAGTGCAGTGGGGTCAATAGGGGTGGGTGGTGACATTAGGGGCTGGGGGTGGCCGGGCATAGTGAGAGTGGGGAGGGGGTGGGCCTGTAATGTCCTGGGGGTGGCTGGCCATACTGGGAATAGGGGAGGGGGTGTGATTGTAGGAGACTGGGAGGAAACGACCAGTTCTCCATTTACGTGCACAATCACACCCCATAGATGTTCCCTGCCAGCCACAAATATGTGATATCTAGAAAACCCTGCAAAATGTTGACAGCACGTATACTGCAAATTGTCAACATTTTGCAGCCTAGATACACATCTTAATTATTGAAAAAGCCCGGACAACCCCTTTAACTTCATTTCTGGAGTGCTGCCTATGAGATTATATATAAAATGTGTAGTTTTTTTTTTTTTAAACATGTAATAAAAAGTGTTACTTTTAGGGAGTACTGTTTACTCCAATTTGTCTGGTGTAGCACTGAAGCCCACAAGCTGGATTTCAGAGGGGCACAAATATGGCTGCTAAAGCTGGCACCTATGAGGTGATCTGTGAAGCCATCATGTTTTGGGTCAGGAGCGCATAGCCAGTCTGTACATAGTGGTCCATAAACAGACATTTCAATGAGGCTTTATGGTAAAAGTCCCCGGAGTAGGAAGGATCTTAAGGGTAAGTGCACATCAGTCGGTTCTGCATCTTTGCAGACCGACCGGGAACCGGTGGAGACTGGCAGAAACTGAGTTTTCTGCAGTCGCCAGTGTCCCTGGTTTTGTTAGCGATTTGCTAACGTTTTGCGATCGCTTTACTAGCGGTCGCACAGCATGTTCTTGGCGATTTCCCCGGCGTCTATTTCCAGACTGGTCTCTGCTGCACTTGTTCAGCAGGACCCGCTGGAAAAACGCTAAAAAGAAGTCGCTTGCTCTATCTTTGAGAACCGGTCGGAAACCGGTGAATAAACTAAAATCGTCAAGAAGAAAAATGTTGTAATGTACACAGCGTTTCCAAAACTCCATTGACTAGCATGTTAATCCTACCGGTGGGTAGGATTAACATAAATTACCATAAAACTCAGCGGGAACCGCCGACGGAAAACGTGCAAAACCAGCCCACAAACCGACTGATGTGCACATACCCTAAAGCAGGGGTCTCAAACTCCAGGCCTCGAGGGCCGCACACAGTGCAGGTTTTCAGGATTTCCATAGTATTTGACAGTTGGTAATCAAATGACCAACTGTCAAATTCCAAGGAAATCTTGAAAACCTGGACTGTGTGCGGCCCTCGAGGCCTGGAGTTTGAGACCCCTGCCCTAAAGGTACCGTCACACAGGGACATATCGCCGGCGATGTTGCCGGGGATCGCGGGAGCGCGCATCCCTGACAACATCGCCGGTGAGATGTCACACTGAGCAACTTACCGGCGATGTCGCCGGCTAGTTGCCGCGGCTATCGCTCGCTGGGTTGCCCAGCAACCCATCACTCGCAATGTTAGATATAGGCGGAATCGCCCACAACATTGCTGGTTGCCGCGTTACACAGGGCGATCAGGCAGAATCGCCTGAGCAACATCGCCAGGTTTCCCAACATTGTTGGGAAACCTGGCGATGTGACTCAGGCGATTAATCGCCTGATTATCGCCCTGTCACACGAGGCAACTCGCCGGCGATGTCGCCGCAACCTGGCCACGCCCCTCGGTTGCCGGCAACATCGCCGGCGATATCTCCCCGTGTGACGGTACCTTAAGGGTGTGTGCCCACAGGAAGGTTTTGCTGCGTTTGAGATCAGGTTTTGCCTTGGTTTTATGTAAATCTATGCTAATCTAATCCTGAGTTTTTGGTTTCCAGCAAAACCTATGTTATTAAGGAAAAGCTTTCACACACATTACACTGTCTCCCGAGAACAAAAACCAAACACCACAGGATTTGCTGCATTTTTGTTTTCCAGCAAAACCTATGATTCTAGGATTAGCTGTCCCAACACATTGGTTTTTGTTTGGTGAAGAAAGTGGAAACACCTCATGTTTTGCTGTGTTTTAGGCCACGTGCACACGTTCAGTGTTTGATGAGTTTTTTACCTCAGGATTTGTAGACAAAACCAGGAGTGGATGATTAAATACAGAAGTGCTGACGTGTTTCTATTATACTTTTCCTCTGATTGTTCCACTCTTGGTTTTGGCTACAAATCCTGAGGTAAAAACTCATCAAACACTAAACGTGTGCACGTGGCCTTAGAAAGAATGAGCATGTCAATTCTTTGCTGAACTTTTGCTAAAGTGGAAACACCTGTGGTATTTCCATTTTCAGTAGAGAAAAAAAAGTGTGTGAAAGCTTTTTCCTGCACACATAGGTTTTGATGGAAACCAAACACTCATGGTGGGTTTACACGCTCTCCAACGTCAGTCCGATATTGAATCCGACGGTGCGGGAGCGCGCTTTTTCTGTCCAGTTTTCAAAGAATCGCATCGGAGGTTTACACAGCGCGATATCAGCATACAACGTCTCTACGATGTGTACGCCCCCTTGTACGGCCGACCCAGGAACGACCATTAAACATGGGAGTGAATAGGGGACGTTGTACTGCACATCGTAGTTGGGCGTTCACACAGCACGATCCTGGTCCAACCTCCATCCAATATCGGCCCGTTGAATAGCACGCTCATTCGATCCCCGATATTGGTTTGCAATCGTTCCTGCATCGTATTGGATGTTTACACCATACAACGCATGAACGATATCGGGTCCAACGCACGAACTACATGACTTTTGGTCGGAGTTGGACGCCGATATCGGGACATGTAAACCCACCATCAGGATTAGATTAGCATAGATTTACATAAAACCAAGGCAAAACCTGATCTTAAACACAGCAAAACCTTCCTGTGGGCACATACCAAAAGACACCCATAGATCCATGATAGGAGAGCGGACAAATGTCATGACTGACTCATACAGGTGTCTGTTTCTATCGTGGACAGGTCTGAGCTGCCATTCCAGACAATGCTTTTCAACAAGAAAGGCGCCAATCTTGGGCTGTATGAACAGGCTCTGCAGTGTTTTGTCTGTCTGAATCTCTAAATTCATCTCACAAAATAAGCACAATATGTTTCCAGCTAAACCCGACCTGACTAGATTCTACCATCAGTCACCCACTTCCTTGTTTTCCACTGAAGAAATGTTTTCACCACAGAGAACAAGAAAAAAACATGCTGACACCACAAACACAAGGGCAGCCGGGGTCACGAGTCTGGAAACCATAGTGTAACATCACAAAAACCAACATAATGTGAAGGTGAAGCGGCCTCCATCACACCAGAGCCAGAAATACCTCAGCTTCAGCATTTTCTAGACAGTCCTGACAGGAATCCATCCTGACAGGAATACTCACCCCATCCTGACAGGAATCTTCGCCCCACTAGGTCTGGATGAGGGGAAACGTCCATAAATATAATAATCTCAGGTAACGCGATATGTGTGGTTCTTTTATAATACATTTTCAGAGTTTTTGTTCCTCAAATCTTACAGGTTCTCCATTATGGCCATTATCTAATGGCTGTGTCCTACTCTCACTCGCCAGCATGGCGCGGCCTCCTGCACATTTTCCACACAATCTAAAATGTAAATCACAAGGAATCCAGCGAGTCTCCGAAGTGAATGAAAGCAATGGTACATCAGGTTTCCCCAACAACAGGGCCCTGGATTATTCAAGATCGGCGTTTCATACGCCAATGAAGAAAGCTCTAAGGTAAAACGCGCCAAATTCACCAAGCAGGTGTGTTCACCTCATTGAATTTGCACCATGCGCTGGAGTAAAATATTATTCCAGTCATTTCTGGCATAATTTATGTGCAGGGTCATTCCACGGTAACTTGCGTTACATTCACAAGCCAAAAACTGAGTTAATAATGGTTACAGACTGTTCTTTGAAGGCAGGCACAAAAATGAGTGACTGTATATTGCACATTAAACTATTCTCAATAGATTTCAACACAGTTTGATTTTTCAACAATACAAATTAAATACAAAACAGTGTTATTATTGGTAACTTACGTTACACAAAAAGGAAAGGCAATTATCCATTTCATGAGACTGCCAAATTATGAATACCATAATATGACATATCAGAGGCCTGAACCTAGAAACATAGATTTATCATGGACAGATGGATTTTCTCAGCAGTAATGCTAGGTGACCGAGCGAGAACCTGATTATTCACCAGCTGTTTTCGGCCCACCTACAGATGAGGTTAGATTGTACTGACAGGGCAGCCATAGACGTCAATCATCCCTGCCTTGGTGAGGAGTCCGACCATCACGTCAGAGGTATCGTCACCTGATCAATGTAGTTTCTGACTTCTGGGAAGTCCTATTGCAAAATTCTAGCTTACGGTATAAGAGGGTACAACGCAATGCAATTAAACCTCCAGCCATAACACAATCCTGAATCCTTCTCTCCAGATACATATAACGGGCCCCAAGGGTTTATTAGGTTTGGAGGGATAAGTTCTAGACTTGTAACTGAGACACTCTTAACGTGTAGGATGATTAGGTGTTGGATGTCATTTCCTCGGTGAGGTGCCCATTCAATCCAGACGGTGGATCCTAACTAAGGAGTCAGGAAAGCTCTTCAATCGTATAAATTGCAATTAGGATGCAAATTATGAAGTTATAATATAAACCATTGTGAACCCACATAACGTTCTGGTGAATTTAATTGCTTTGATGATCTCACTGCGGTTTGGTAGAACATTAGACTGTGTTCCTGCACAGATCCTGAATTGCAGGGGAGTTCGGGCCGTGTGACATGAGATAATGCCTGTCATATGAGTAATTATGATACTATTCGTAAAAAGTATTGTTCGGAAATGAAGGAAAAAGAAAAATAAACGGTTGCGGCCAAAACGTGAATTTGTCAATGGCACGTTAGAAAATCTAGTCCAAGTGGTCACCTGCATCTTCAGGCTGAAGTCAGACATCTGTGTATCATGGTCTTCAGTATAGACCAGTGATGGGCAACCTTTTGAGCTTGGTGTGTCAAAATTCGCCAAAAAACCGAGCATAACTCGGCAGGTGTGTCACCTTGAGAAAAAAAAACCTAATTTTACGATATTTATAGTGTAAATAACAAATATGTATAATTCTTTAACTTACCTGCTTAGTGACTTCTTTGTTAATCTGTCAGTTGGTTTCTTTTGTTGGTCTTGCTGTTATTTCACTTGTGTGGGGTGTCATGAACTAAGTCAGATAAGTGAGGGGGAGGGGGAATTCTTCCGGTGATGGCGAACCTGTGGCAGTCCAGCAACAGCTGGACTGCCACAGGTTCGCCATCACTGATTTAGTGACTTTTTTGTTGCTGAATTTCATTGGCTAAATCTTCAATTGAAGGTTGGTATTTTGTACACTTCAAGGCCAAGCAAGCGCTACTAAGGTTATCTGTCAATCTGTTTCTTTTGTTGGTTTTGATATTATTTAATGCTGAGAATAAGGTCTCACAAAAGTACGTAGAGGGAAAAATAGTAAGTAAAGCCATTGCTATATTTTTCAGGGTGCTAAAAGTGTCTGGTAACCGATTCCAGGCACTCCAAATTTCCTGTTCATAGTGGCACTCCTCTTGATTCTCCAAGCGGCACCTTTCTAGATTCTCAAGCTTTGACCTCAAATCAACAAACACCTGACCCCAGATGCTGTCCTGAAATTCTGCAAGTTGCATCTCCAAATCATCAATTTGTATCCATTGGAAACCATTTAATTCCAAACTACTGTAGACTACTACATCAGGATACTTAATTATTTTCATGGTCTGTTCTAGGCTTCTAAATTGATTAAATCTATCACTGAACTGGTCAAGTAAGGAGTCTAAAACATGCTGGTACTTTATATGCAAGGGCTCCATTTCATTTTGTACAGCTGCACTGGCCTTCTCAAAATACTTTGTTACTCGAGGAAAATACTTATAAGTTTTAGTTTCTACATCTCGCTTGAAAATTTTAAGTTTACTTTCAAAAGCCTTTATGTATCCAAACATAACGTCAATACTTTTGCCAAAACCTTGTAGCTTTAAGTTCAGTTCATTAATATGAACAGAGAGATCTGTAAAAAACATCAGGGTGTTGACCCACTGATAATCATAGAGCTGAGGAAAGTTTCCCAGATCCTTATCCTCAAGAAATACCTTAATTTCTTCAAAGCACTCCACAAAGCGCTCAAGAACTTTGCCTCGGCTCAGCCATCTTACATTATTGTACATCAGCAGTCCACTGTAGGTAGAATCAACCTCCAGTAAAAGTGCAGAAAATTCTCTCTTGTGAAGGGGGCGAGCAGCTATTAAATTAACTATTTTTGTAACAACTGACATTAAGTCGTTTAAGTCAGTGAATCCTGCCTTGGCACATAAAGCCTCCTGATGGATAATACAATGAAAAGGCACAATCGGGTGTCCAATAGCTTCTGTAAACAATGTAACAAATCCAACTTTTTTCCCCACCATGTTTGGTGCCCCGTCTGTCGTCACTGACACAACTTTAGAGATATCAATGCTTAGGTCACAGAATGTTTGTTTAACAACCTTACATATTTCGCTTCCTGATGTACTTGTTGGCACTGATACTAACTTTATCAACTCTTCTCTCATTGTGAGACCATCAGAATATCGACCAATAATGGCCAACTGTGCATGTGATGTGACATCAGTAGTTTCATCAAGAGAGATCGAAAAATATTTACAATTACTTATGTCTTCCTTTAATTGATGTTGTACGTTTGTGTTGAGTCTCATTATTCGGTCTTTTATGATATTTCTACTGAGTGGTAACTCAGCTATTCTCTTACTAATTGCATCTTTATTCTGCATATCGTGAAATAGAACTGGTGCACATCTTAAGAGAGTTTCTTTAATAAATTCTCCCTCACTGAGGGCTTTTCCATGCTGAGCTATGGAGTGAGCAATGCTCAGACTTGCAGATGTTAAATTTGTAGAGGTTTTTACAAATTTAAGGATGGAATTAGATTGGCTCTTATGAAGTTGTAGCTGCCTGGAAATGTATTCCTTCCTTTCATCCTCACTTTTTTTCAAGAGCTGGGAATGATTAGTTTCAAAATGTCTATTTATATTCCACGTTCTGCTTACTACCGTTTCACTACATAGAACGCAAAATGATCTGCCATTTTTTTCTATAATGCCATACATCTCAGTCCATGTCTCTTGAAAGGGTCGGCTACTGCTACTACCACTTCCTTTACTTAACCTTGGTTTTTTTGGCTTCTCCATCAGAGGGGCAGTGACAGAAGATTTATAGATAGCCCTGCAGGCAATTAGGGGTTAACTGTCTTTTAGGAAAGGGCAGAGTTAATAAGCAGAAATAGAGATTAATAGGATGAAATGGAGTCTGTATGCTGCAAGATGGCGTTCCTTATGTAAATTAATGGCGGGAAACGGCACCCATAGCACAGGCCTCTTCCAGCCTCCCCCTCACTTATCTCAGTAATGGCCAATCACACATTCATGACACCCAGCCCAGATTCTGCCCAGAACCTTTCACTGGACTCGAGGATGGTTGCTGTAGTAATCACTGGACCTCCAGACAGCGATCACAGGGCCTCAGATATGCGTCCCCCACAGCGCTCCGCTGCTCCCTGCTGCGCCAGCCAGAAGTTCCGCTTACCGGAAGTCCCAGGACTAGACGCTCTGTGCCGGAGCTCTGCTGTCCTGGCCTACAGTCCTCCAGCACATTTTTTTTTCCCTCATCTGTAGTTAGTGATGGGCGAGTCCTAACTCGGAATCGCTTGACTCTAGTCTACTCGTTGCGAGTCTAGCGAGTCCAATGTTAATGAATGGGGAATCGAGTAATTAGACTCGATTCCCCATTCATTAACATTGGACTCGCTAGACTCGCAACGAGTAGACTAGACGAGTCAAGCGTAATAGCTCGCATTGCCGTTTTGGAAACCCGACTCGCAACAGTTTTTTGCTGCTGTGTCCGTGTCTGTGGTTTTTATCCAAATAGCGAGTCTAGTTTCTCCGGCCGGCCGCGTGTCACTGAAAATGGCTACGCGTGTCAGTGCTGACACGCGTGTCATAGGTTCGCCATCACTGGTATAGACGGTTAAGCATAGACCAGGTTTGGTATGTTGGATCCAAACTTAAAGGGGTTGTCGGGCTTTTCCTAAAATCTGTGTGTGTATCTAGGCTGCAAAATGCTAAGTTTGTAATTTGCACCCTGTTAGCATTTTGCATGGTTAACTAGATATGACAGTTTGGCGTGTGCGGAGGAGCCAGAGTCTGGGGGGGGGGGCCTGCCAGAGTCTGGGGGGGGGGGGGGGGCCTGCCAGAGTCGGGGGGGAAGGGGGGCCTGCCAGAGTCGGGGGGGAAGGGGGGCCTGCCAGAGTCGGGGGGGAAGGGGGGCCTGCCAGAGTCGGGGGGGAAGGGGGGCCTGCCAGAGTCGGGGGGGAAGGGGGGCCTGCCAGAGTCGGGGGGGGAAGGGGGGCCTGCCAGAGTCGGGGGGGAAGGGGGGCCTGCCAGAGTCGGGGGGGAAGGGGGGCTGCCAGAAGTCGGGGGGGAAGGGGGGCCTGCCAGAGTCGGGGGGGGGGGAAGGGGGGCCTGCCAGAGTCGGGGGGGGGGGGGAGGGAAGGGGGGCCTGCCAGAGTCGGGGGGGGGGGGGAGGGAAGGGGGGCCTGCCAGAGTCGGGGGGGGGGAAGGGGGGCCTGCCAGAGTCGGGGGGGGGGGGGAAGGGGGGCCTGCCAGAGTCGGGGGGGGGGGGGGGGAAGGGGGGCCTGCCAGAGTCGGGGGGGGGGGGGAAGGGGGGCCTGCCAGAGTCGGGGGGGGGGGGGGGGGGGGGGGAAGGGGGGCCTGCCAGAGTCGGGGGGGGGGGGGGAAGGGGGGCCTGCCAGAGTCGGGGGGGGGGGGGGAAGGGGGGCCTGCCAGAGTCGGGGGGGGGGGGGAAGGGGGGCCTGCCAGAGTCGGGGGGGGGGGGGAAGGGGGGCCTGCCAGAGTTGGGGGGGGGGAAGGGGGGCCTGCCAGAGTTGGGGGGGGGGGGAAGGGGGGGCCTGCCAGAGTTGGGGGGGGGGGAAGGGGGGCCTGCCAGAGTCTGGGGTGGGGGGGGGTGGGGCCTGCCAGAGTCTGGGGTGGGGGGGTGGGGCTGCCAGAGTCTGGGGTGGGGGGTGGGGCCTGCCAGAGTCTGGGGTGGGGCTGCCAGAGTCTGGGGTGGGGCCTGCGGTGGGGGGGGGGGGGGGGGGGGTGCCAGAGTCTGGGGTGGGGGGGTGGGCTGCAGGTTGGGGTGGGGCCTGCCAGAGTTGGGGTGGGGGGGGGGGGGCCTGCAGAGTCTGGGGTGGGGGAGGTGGGGTGGGGTGAGGTGGGGTGGGCTGCAGAGTCTGGGGTGGGGCCTGCCAGAGTCTGGGGTGGGGCCTGCCAGAGTCTGGGGGTGGGGGGGTGGGGCCTGCCAGAGTCTGGGTGGGGTTGGGCCTGAGTCGGGGGGGCCTGCCAGAGTCTGGGGGGCCTGGGGGGGCTGCCGAGTTGGGGTGGGGGGGTGGGGCCTGCCAGAGTCTGGTGGGGGGGTGGGGCCTGCCAGAGTCTGGGGGGGGGCGCCTGCCAGAGTGGGGGTGCAGAGTTGGGGTGGGGGGGGGGGCCTGCCAGAGTCTGGGGTGGGGGGGTGGGGCCTGCCAGAGTCTGGGGTGGGGCCTGCCAGAGTCTGGGGTGGGGCCTGCCAGAGTCTGGGGTGGGGCCTGCCAGAGTCTGGGGTGGGGCCTGCCAGAGTCTGGGGTGGGGCCTGCCAGAGTCTGGGGTGGGGCCTGCCAGAGTCTGGGGGTGGGGCCTGCCAGAGTCTGGGGTGGGGCCTGCCAGAGTCTGGGGTGGGGCCTGCCAGAGTCTGGGGTGGGGCCTGCCAGAGTCTGGGGTGGGGCCTGCCAGAGTCTGGGGTGGGGCCTGCCAGAGTCTGGGGTGGGGCCTGCCAGAGTCTGGGGTGGGGCCTGCCAGAGTCTGAGGGGGGCCTGCCAGAGTCTTTGGGGGGCCTGCCAGAGTCCGGGAAAAAGCCTGGAAACCCCTTTAACAGCTTTATATAGATCTATGGAGATATCAAGCTCTGCTCTCCATATTCAGACCACCAAGATACATGAACGTCTGAAATCAGCCTTAACAGGAACCTGTCCAGGATATTTACCCCCATAATCCAAAGAACATACTATCAGGTCTGTGGAGTCGGAGCCCATTTTGGAGGAGTTGGAGTTGGTAGAAAATGGACTGACTCCTAAAATATATAATACATTGGGTACAGTAGTTAAGTGCAAAATGTGCTAAGTATTATTATTATGTTCTATTTAAATATCTTGATTATTGTATCATAATAATGATGAAAGCCTGATGTTCTCATTGTACTGCAATAAATGTATCACTTAAACATGAGCCATATATGAAGGAGTCAGAGTTGAAGGAGTCGCAGTCCGGGAAATCCAGGAGTCGGAGGTTTAACGTACAGACTCCACAGCCCCGCATCCTACAATCACCTAAATGTGTGGAAATGTAATATTTTATCCCAGCGTGAGCGCGTGCGGACAAGTCCTGGAGCGCCATCACTCATCACCCCGCTATGATCTCCATAGGACCATTGGGATACTCACTGTAGCCAAATTCACGCTGCGTAGTCTAGCGTTGGGTAATGGCAGCAACTTACCCCATTTAAAAAAAAACCCATAGAAGCTGATGTCTGAGTGACAAAGTGACCCATGTGATACTCCGGGGAGGGGGATTCACACTTCCACTAATTACATAAAGTTCAGCCATGGATGAATCCTCCACTGAACTGGTTAATAAGTGAATGCAATAAAAATTCCTGATTAAGGTCCAAGCAGACAGACAATTCACAACAGAGGAATACCTGGGGAAGTGAAGCGCACATTAACACTGTGGTTAATGGATAGGTTCGGCTAAGAAGAGCTTGCAAGTTGCATGCATAGCAACTCCCTAAAGCGTCTTGTAAGAGCCAAGAAGATGAATCCAAGCTGCCCAGCGCTGCTCTGTGGATGGAGGTAGAAAATGAAGCACCATTTTTAGCCGTCTCACTGACCACAACATCATAACCGTCTACAGATGCCTCTTCACAAAACATATTGGCCACAATGCAGCCGATCAGTTATCTGCGGCATTGGAACGTAATTACTTTCCCCAGCCAAGATTACGCTGAGGGGCTCTCCAGTGCCGCTCACTCAGCCACAATAATGACATGACCGGGGAGAGTGCGCGATCGGTGGGATGTGTAGATGTGAGGGATGCCGGGCAACCTGCTTAGGCATATCAATAAAAACAGAATGTAATGCACCAGTGCAAAACGGCAAACCAATTGTCTGGAAATGCAAGTGATTTCAGCCGACAACGGAAATATTCCAACAAAACAGATGAGTCAAGAAATATTTTAACAAATGATTGGCTGAAATTTGGCTGAAATACATCTGCCTGAGTCCAGCCTACAAAAGATACCAGGGTGGCCCGGTCTGTGGAGGACTTGGCACAACCATGTACTCCATTACCAATGATTAGAGGGGCTATCCTCTCACTGCTGCTGATGGGCGCCTGCCTGGTACTGCTCACCCTTCCGGTCAATTAGGACACATGAAATGACTGACAATGGGCACCATTGCTGTATCAGCAGGGTCATTCCATGGTAAGTTACGTTACATCCACAAGCCAAAATGACTACAGACTGTTCTTTGAAGCCAGGGACAAAAATGAGTGACTGTATATTGTACATTAAACTATTCTCAATAGATTTCAACACAGTTTGATTTTTCAACAATACAAATTAAATACAAAATATTGTGTTATTACTTGGTAACTTACGTTACATAAAAATCATGAAATGTAAGTTACCGAGTAATAACACTATATTTTGTATTTAATTTGTATTGTTGAAAAATCAAACTGTGTTGAAATCTATTGAGAATAGTTTAATGTACAATATACAGTCACTCATTTTTGTGCCTGCCTTCACAGAACAGTCTGTAGTCATTAACAACTCAGTTTTTGGTTCTTGGATGTAATGTAAGTTACCATGGAATGACCCCTCAGATGAGGCAGGTGAGTTGTATCATATCCAGGCTCCTCAGATGAGTTGTACCATGCCCAGGGCCCCCCGAGATGAGACGAATGAGTTCTATCATACTTGGGCCCCCAAATGAGGCGGATGAGTTGTATTATATCCAGGCCCCCCAGATGAGGCGGATGAGTTGTACAATGCCCGGGCCCCCCAGATAAGGTGGATGAGTAGTACCGTGCCCAGGGCCCCCAGATGAGGCTGATGAGTTGTACAATGCACGGTCACCAGATGAGTTGTACCGTGTCTAAGCCCCCAAATGAGGCGGTTGAGTTGTACCGTGCCTAGGGCCCCCAGATGAGGTGGAAGAGTTGTACAATGCCCGGGGTCCCAGATGAGATGGATGAGTTTTACCATGCCCGGTCGCCCCGATGAGGCAGATGAGTTGTACAATGCCCGGGCCCCCCAGATGAGGCTGATGAGTTGTACAATGCACGGCCATCCAGATGAGTTGTACCGTGTCCGGGACCCCAAATGAGGCTGATGAGTTGTACCATGCCCAGGGCCCCAGATGAGGCTGATGAGTTGTACCGTGCCTAGGGCCCCCAGATGAGACGAATGAGTTGTACAATGCCCGGGGTACCCAGATGAGGCATACAATGCCAGGGGCCCCCCCAGATGAGGCTGATGAGTTGTTCAATGCCTGGGGCCCCCCAGATGATGCAGATGAGTTGTACCATGCCCACGCCCCCAGATGATGCGGATGAGTTGTACCGTGCCTAGAGCCCCCAGATGAGGTGGAAGAGTTGTACAATGCCCGGGATCCCCAGATGAGATGGATGAGTTTTACCATGCTTGGGTCGCCCCGATGAGGCTGATGAATTGTACAATGCCCGGGCCCCCCAGATGAGGCTGATGAATTGTACAATGCCCGGGCCCCCAGATGAGGCTGATTAGTTGTACAATGCCCGGGCCCCCAGATGAGGCTGATTAGTTGTACAATGCACGGCCACCCAGATGAGTTGTACCGTGTCCGGGCTCCCAAATGAGGCTGATGAGTTGTACCGTGCCCAGGGCCCCCAGATGAGGCTGATGAGTTGTACAATGCACGGCCATCCAGATGAGTTGTACCGTGTCCGGGCCCCCAAATGAGGCTGATGAGTTGTACCGTGCCTAGGGCCCCCAGATGATGCGGATGAGTTGTACCATGCCCGGGCCCCCAGATGATGTGGATGAGTTGCAGTCTGCCCTGTCTGGGGCCCTCAGCCCCCTCTGACTGGTTCCATGGCCGCTCATCAGTTGTGACACCGGGAGTGATTAGGAGGCTGAGTACTGGAGGCGGCAGAGCCGGAGCAGCCCACAGTGCCGGGGATGGGGGTGTCACCTGCTCTTCCCCTCCGCTCCCGGTGGCTCTGTAGGCCGATGTGCGGTGTACAGTCACTTACCTGAGTCTCACCTCCCGGCGCCGCCATCTTGCTCTTTGCTCTGTCACTGCGCTCGCCGGATCTCGGGAGAAGCCGCCGGGAGACACAGTCGCACACACTACCGCAATCTCCACCAATGGCGGCTCGGCACGTCATCAGAAAGCGATGCAGCGCGTCAGCTTCTGGGTCACCTTGTTGGGGTTTTCCGGCGCATGAAGCAGCAGACGCCATGTCTGAGATGGGCAGAGCAGGCGACGGCGTGACGTGACGCCATATTGGTAAAGGGCACGCACACAGCAGGCTGAGGCTCCTCCCCTGAACGCACGGGCGGACGTCGCAGCCAAATTAGTTTATGGTGACGTCTGCTTCAGAGCCGCCATGTTTAATGAGGGCGGAAGTGTCAGCCCCACTGTGCCTGTTGCCTGGTTACATCACAGACACTAGTTAATTTTATGATATACAACAGCAATTTATTTTCGCTGTTTAGCAAACAGATTAAATAATTTTACATTTATTATTATTATTTATATAGCGCCATTATATTCCACGGCGCTTTACATGCTAATAGGGCAGACTAGGAGAAGTAACATAGTAACAATACAAGTAACAATAAATGTGGACAATTCTAACGTACAGATACAAGAGGGGAGAAATCCTGTCCGCGGAAGGCTCACAGTCTATGAGGGGCTGGTGGGGATACAGTGGGAGGGGGAAATTCCAGTCGTGTGGTGGAACGGGTCTTATTGCAGGTGGTAGGCTTGGCGGAACAGGTGGGTCTTCAGGCTTCTTTTGAAGGTTCCCAGGGTAGGAGAATGTCTGATGTGTTGGGGCAGAGAGTTCCAGAGTCTGGGTGAAGCACGGGAGAAATCCTGTATGCGGTTGTGCGAAGAGGAGATGAGGGGGGAGTAAAGGAGAAGCTCTTGAGAGGATCACAGGTTGCGTGAGGGTAGGTATCGTGAGACCATGTCAGAGATGTATGGAGGGAACAGGTTGTGAATGGCTTTGTATGTCATGGTTAATGTTTTAAACCGGGATCTCTTGGAAGCGGGGAGCCAATGAAGGACTTGACAGAGGGGGAGACAGGGGAGTAGCGGGGAGACAGATGGATTAGGCGGGCAGCGGAGTTAAGGATAGGTTGGACAGGTGCAAGGGAGGTAGCAGGGAGGGCGGTGAGCAGGAGGTTGCAGTAGTCGAGGCGGGAGATGATGAGAGCGTGAATAAGGGTTATAGCAGTGTCGTGGTCAAGGAAAGTGCGGATCCAAGAGATGTTTTTGAGCTGGAGTCAGGAGGATGTGGGGCTTGAAGGAGAGGGAAGAGTCAAGGATAACCCAGAGGCACTTGGCGTGGGGGACTGGAGAGAGAGAGCAGTCATTAACGACGATGGATAGGTCAGGTAGTGAGGTGGAGCGGCTTGGGGGGGAAGACGATGAACTCGGTTTTGTCCATCTTCAGCTTAAGGAAGTGAGCAGAGAAGAAGGAAGAGATGACGAACAGGCATTATGGAATTTTGGATAGTAGGGAGGCGATTTAAGGTCCATACAGGTAGATTTGGGTGTTGTCGGCGTAGAGATGGTACTGGAGGCCATGGGACTCAATGAGTTGCCCTAGGCCGAGAGTGTAGATTGAGAAGAGTAAAGGTCCCAGCACCGAGCCCTGGGGGACCCCAACAGATAGGTGGTAGGCCGAGGAGGATGTGTGGGAGTGGGTGACACTGAAGGTTCGGTCCGTTAAATATGAGGAGATCCAAGAGAGGGTGAGGTCCGTGATGCCAAGAGACTCCAGGATCTGCAGTAGAAGGGAGTAGTCAACAGTGTCGAAGGCGGTGGACAGGTCGAGGAGGAGGAGGACAGAGTAGTGACGTTTGCTTTTGGCAGTCAGTAGGTCATTGGTGACTTTGGTCAGGGCTGTTTCAGTGGAGTGGAGGGGTCGGAAGCCGGATTTCAGGCGGTCGAAGAGGGAGCAGGAGGAAAGGTGAGAGGACAGCTCGGAGTGGACGTGCTGTTCAAGTAGTTTAGAGGCGAAAGGGAGGAGAGATATAGGGCGGTAGTTGGAGACAGTTGTGGGTTTTTTTGAGGATAGGTGTGATCAAGGCATGTTTGAAGGCATGAACCTGACAGCCCCGGACCGGATCAGCACACAGAATCGGAGGGCCAAATGTGCCCTCCGGTCCTGTGTGCAGCCGGATAGCTGTAATTGCAGCCGTAGCTGCTGATTTTTCAAGACAGCTCCGGTCCTGAAACAACAGCGTCGTGCAGCCTCCAGTATCCGGATCCGGGAGAATTCGGGCGAATTTTTGTGTCCGGAGAGAATAAACTGAATTCTCCCGGATTCCACCGCAGAGATGAAACCGGATGACAGAGAGCAGCCATCCGGCTCCATCTGGCCCCATAGGCTACTATGGGGCCAAAAAACACGGCGCAGTCCGGTCCGGGGCTGTCAGGCATGAACCAGACAGCCTCGGACCAGATCAGCACACAGAACCGAAGGGCCAAATGTGCCCTCCGATCCTGTGTGCAGCTGTATGGCTGTAATTGCAGCCGCAACTGCTGATTTTTCAAGACTGCGGCTAGCATGGAGCTAGCCGCGGTCCTGAAACAACTGTGGCGTGCAGCCGCCGGTATCCAGTTCCCGGATCCTCCCAGACCGGGGCAATCCAGCCCCATAGGCTCCCATGTTAGGGAGCACCGGATTGCCCCGGATCCGGGCGAATCCGGGATCCGGCAAATTGGGGAGATTTTTCTCCCTGGATACAAAAATGTTGCAAGCATCATTTTTGTGTCCGGAGAGAATAATCCGAATTCTCCGCAGAGATGAAACAGGATGGCAGAGAGCTGCAATCCGGCTCCATCTGGCCCCATAGGCTACTATGGGGCCAAAAACTGGTCCGGGGCTGTCTGGTTTACACCGGACAGCCCCAGACCGGACTGCGCCGTGGTGTGAAGCCAGCCTTACTGGTTGCAGTGAAATCATGGACACATTGTTACATTTGTACACGGCAACAAAATGGAACAATGTGTCCATGATTTCACTGCAACCAGTAAGTTGCATGTGAAATTGCATGCAATGTTGTGACGTGTAAAGGTACCCTTATTTGGATGCTCCTAATCAACCTGCATTAAACACAGCGGTCTAAAATTGTCACCTGTATAAAGACTCCTGTCCACACACTCAGTCAGACTCTAAAGGACCCGTTATATAGTATGATGTCCCAGCGATCCGACCAACGATGGGGGTCACTGGGACATCGTTATCTGATCACTGGTGAGGTGTCAAACAGGCAGACTCACCAGCGATCAGGACCAGTGAGAACGCTAGTAACCAGGGTAAACACTGGGTAAGGGTGCATGCACACGATCAGTGTACGCAGCGTTTTGGACGCAGCGTCTTGCCACTGCGTCCAAAACGCTGTGTAGTACAGTATATGCATAGTGGATGGGATTTCAAGAAATCCCATCCTCACTATGCGTAACCCGCCCGCAGCGTGTTTGGAGCTGCGGTGCAGGTTGCCGGGAGTCTGCTCCTCCGCAGCATGAAGTAAACATTTTTTCTGTATGAGAGCTTTTTTTTTTTATAGACACTCGTGTGACCCCAGCCTAACAGTGATAGTCAGGCTGTACACTCACGGTCAGTAGACGCAGCGTCTTGTCGCTGCGTCCAAAATGCTGCGTTGTACAGTTCAAGGTTAATGGATAGGATTTTAAGGAATCCCATCCTCACTATGCTTAACCTGACCACAGCGTTCTTTCAGCTGCAGTGCGGGTTGCCGGCATTCCGCTCCTCCTCCGCATGTTCATTTCATACTGCGGAGTCGGAAGCGGCTCCCATCGGGTGACTGCAGGGAGAAACCGCCCTGCACCCGCCGCACATGGTGAGTACAGGGCGGCTGCGGCCACCCGCTGCTTCACTCAGGTCCGTAGGAGTTGCGTGTTGGACCGTGTGCACGCACCCTAACTAGGCAGAGCGCTGTGCTTAGTTACCCGCTGTTTACCTTAGTTACCAGCTCCCAGCGCTTGCTGTGCGGCGCTGGGTGGTCGTTGATCGTTGGTCTCCCGCTGTCACACACGATGATGCTGGCTGCCCAGCAGGAGACCAACGATAAATAAATGGTCCTGGCCATTCTTCAACAAGCAACCATCAACAGACTTATGGCCACCTTACACGTCCCGATATCGTCATCCAACTTCGATAAAAAGTCACGTGGTTTGTGCGTTGGCGCTCGCGTGCCGTTGAATACAATATCGAAACAATGTTGGGATGTGTAAAGTGGCCATTATTGTTGATCGTTGCTACGTGTCACACACAACTTTATTATTATTATTATTATTAATTTATATAGCGCCATTATATTCCATGACACTTTAGATGCTAAAAGGGGCAGACTAGGACAAGTAACATAGAAACAATAAATGTGGACAATTCGGTTGTACAGATACAAGAGGGGAGAATGTTTCGACATTGGTGCAACATCACAAAAACCGATGACGTTGCAACAATATCGAGCTTGTAACGGGGCCTTTACCTCTACAACATGGGCAAGACCAAAGACCTTTAGGCTGGTTTCGCACTGCAGTTTTAGGGCCACGTCACACTAGGTGACGTCGCCGGAAATGTCGGCGGCAACTGGCGGGAGCGCGCACGTTTTTGGCACCCAGCCAGCGTCGCTGTCCCCCGTTCACATGGGGAGACACCTCTGGCGATGCACCGGTGATCTGACAGGCAGCGTAGCCGCTGGGGTGTCTCAAAACCCCAGCGGCGATGCCTTAACATGGGAGCCTATAGCTCCCGACGCCTGTCAGATCGCCATCGGCCGTTTACATGGGGCGATGTGTACACATCGCCCCAGAGTGGCCGCCTGGTTTCACAGCGCTGCTGTGAAACCAGGTGGCCACTCAAATGCATCGCCCTCGCCTATTTACATTGGGCGACACATTTGCGACGTCGGTAGCTATAGGCCACGCCCCAGCGTCGCCTAAAAAATCGCCGCCGACGTCGCCAAGTGTGACGTGGCCCTTACCCTGATCAGGTTCGATTAAGTTTGTGTGCCAGAACCAGGAGAGGAACTGGCAAAGAAAAACTATAATTGAAAGATTGACACCTGTTCTGGGTTTTGGAGTCACTCCTGGTTTTGACACACAAACCTGATTGAACCGATCAGGGAAAAAATTGCAGTGTGAAACCAGCCTAAAAGCCACGTTACACGTGGCGACATCGCCCATGATTACATTGGTGACGTAGGGGTGTGGCCTATTGGCGGCGACATCGCCCCTACGTCGCCTCATGTAAAGGGGCGATGTCGGCGCCGCCGGGAGGTCGCCTGGTTTCAGAGCAGTGCTCTGAAACCAGGCGACCGATCTGGGGTGATGTGCACACATCGCCCGATGTAACCGGCCGCCGATGAGCTGACAGGCGATGGGAGCCATAGGCTCCCATTGTCCTGCATCGCTGCTGGGGTTTTGAGAAACCCCAGCGGCGATGCCACCTGTCAGATCGCCAGCGCGGCGCTGTAGGTGTCACCCCATGTAAATGGGGGACGGCGACGCTGGTGGGGTGCCAAAAACGTGCGTAACCCCGCCAGTCGCCGCCGACATCTACAGTGCCGTCGCCTAGTGTGACGGTACCTTTAAGGATGTCAGGAAAAAGATCCTAGACCTGCACATGGAAGGAATGGGCTACAAAACCATAAGTAAGAAGCTGAGTGAGGCTGGCTTCACACCATGGCAGAGTCCAATCCGGGGCTGTCAGGTGTAAACCAGACAGCCCCGGACCGGATTTTGGACCCATAGCATCCTATGGGGCCGGATGAAGCCGGATGGCAGCTTTCTGCCATCCGGTTTCCATCTCACCGGCAGAATCCGGGAGAAATCTGATTTTTCTCACCGTACACAAAAATGTTGCTTGCAACGTTTTTGTGTCCAGGGAGAAAAATCTCCTCAAATTGCCGTATCCCGAATTCTCCCGGATCCGGTGCACCAGTCCGGGAGGATCCAGGAACTGGACACCTGGGACTGCACGCCGCTGTTATTTCAGGACCGCAGCTAGCTCCCCGAAACCGCGCGGTCCTGATCAATCAGTGGTGGCAGCTGCGTCCTTCAGCACACCGGACGGGAGGGCATATTATCCCTCCGGTTCTGTGTGCTGATCCGGACCAGACTCTGCCGTGGTATGAAGCCAGCCTTAGAAATACAAAATGAGTATCGATCGACATTGATCTAGAGCTCCATGCAAAATCTCACCTCGTGGGGTATCCAGAATCATGAAGAAAGTGAGAGATCAGCCTAAAACTACACGGGGTCACTTGTTAATGATCTCAAGGCAGTTGGGATCACTGTTACTAAGAAAACCATTGGTGATGCATTACGCCGTAATGGATTAAAATCCTGCAGCGCCCAAAAAGTCCCACTGCTCAAGAAGGCACATGTGCCGCCTCTCTGACATTTGCCATTGAACACCTTGGTGATTCTGAGAGTGATTGGGAGAAGGTGCTGTAGTCAGAGGAGACAAAAATTAGCTCTTTGGCATTTACTCAACTTGCCTTATTTGGAGGAAGAAAAATGATGCCTGTGATCCAAAGAACACCATCGCCACAGTCAAGCATGGTGGTGGAAGCATTATGTTTTGGGGTTGTTTCTCTGCTAAGGGGATATGACTACTTCACCGCATCAATGGGACAATGGATGGAGCCATCTATTATATAATTGCGAATGGGTTTTTTGCCCCTTCTGAGTCCACTGTCGCTGCGAGTCAGCGTGGTCATGTGGATACGCCCGAAGCATTGGCCGCGCAGCGGCCATTGCGAGCAGTTCTAAGGCGACTCGCTATGCCCGCGCAGCGGGCATGGCGAGTCGCCTTAGCAGCGCGAAGCATTGGCCGCGAAGCGGCCATTGCGAGTCAGAGACTCGCTCTTCTAGAATCCCGATGCATGTGCATCGGGCACCCAGCTAGTGTATCATAAAATACTGAGTGACAACCTCTTTCCCTTAGCCAGAACATTATAAAGGGTTCGTGGCTGGGTCTTCAAGTACGACAATGACCCAAAATATACAGCCAACGCAACAAAGGAGTGGCTCAAAAAGAAGTACATTAAGGTCATGGAGTGGCCTAGCCAGTCTCCAGACCATAAGCCCATAGAAAACTTATGGAGGGAGGTGAAGTTCTGAGTTGCCAAGCGACAGCCTCATAATTTTTATGATTTAGAGATGATCTGCAAAGAGGAGTGGACCAAAATTCCTCCTGACGTATGCAAACCTCATCATCAACTACAAGAAACATCTGACTGCTGTGTTTGCCAACTAGACTTTTGCCACCAAGTATTGTCTTGTCTGCCTGAGGGACCAAATACTTATTTCTCTCTGCAAAATGCAAATACATTTATATAATTTAGACAATGTGATTTTTTCTGGATTTTATTTTTGATATTCTATCTTTCACTGTTAAAATTAAACTACCCTTAAAATTATAGACTGTTCATGTCTATGTCAGTGGGCAAACTTATCAATTCATCAAGGGATCAAATACTTATTTCCTCCACTGTATCTTTGCTGTGGTCCATGTACATGGATATCACACGATTGACATCTGTGTGTGGGCTATTTTTGACATGGATCTATGGACCTGAATGGGTACGTGTGTCCGTGCTGCTGCTCAAAAACAGACACGTGTCCGCTCCACACGGAGACATGGTTCGTGTGGAAACAGATGTGTAAACAAAACCATTTAGTAACTTGTCTGTGTCTCCGTCTTGTGGCTATACAGATGGCACATGTACCAGAACCGGAGACACAAACGTGAATGAGGCGTAATACAGTCAGCACCAGCAGGGTATGGAGAGGAGTCTGCTTATGAGCAAGCTCCATATACGTCACATGTTGGAAAGGGGTTAATGAACCCTTGCGGACCTGTAGTTTAAAACAGACTACATCTTTTAGCCAAAACCAGGAGTGGAACTATCAGAGGAAAAGTATAATAGAAACACGTCACCACTTCTGGATTTATCACCCACTCCTGGTTTCGGCTACAAATTACTGAGGT